>JAOWBP010053560.1:0-10984 GCA_028571105.1 Tragopan temminckii
CTCGATTCCGTCATCGATGTCATTGATAAAGATGTTAAAGAGCACCGGTCCCAAGACAGACCCCTGGGGGACACCGCACGTTACTGGCCTCCACCTGGACATGGAGCCATTGATGACCACAGGCACAGAGATGAGACTCACTGACCTGTAGTTCCCCAGGTCCTCCTTGCTCCCTTTCTTATAAATGGAAGTGACGTGACCCTTCCTCCAGTCTTCTGGGACCTCACCCGACAGCCACGACTTTTCAAATATGATGGAGAGCAGCTCAGCAACCACCTCAGACAACTCCTTCAGAACCCTGGAGTGCACGCCATCTGGCCCCATAGACTTATATGCATTCAGTCTCATGAGGTGGTCTCGGACTTGCTCTGCCCTTATAGTCAGGGGGGATTTACTGTCCCAATCCCCACCGAGAGGTTTAGGGCTGCAGGGCTCAGGGACATGAGAAATATTAGAATCCTGACTGCCAGTGAAGACTGAGATAGAACAGTAAGGGGAGCTGAAAAACTGAAACATTCTGCTCAGCAACAACTAAGTTAACTGGTATGTTATCAGCATTGTTTTTCTCCTGAAGCCAAACTGTTGCATCGTACCAGACAATACATAAGCAAAAAAAAACCTCTGACTCAGCCTAAACCAGGACAATATCCACCCTTTATTCCATATAATTTTCATCATGCTCAGATTCCAGACTTATCCATACATAGCCATAAATTACCGTCATCTGTCTTGACTTATGATACATACATGCAGACATCATTCCCATATTCTATAGGCCATCCCTCTAAATTATCAGTGGAATTCATTTAGTCCATGACTTTGGGCTCCATCTGTTATAATAGTCCTTAAGGACAGGTACAATGGTGCACGGTGTTGGATTGTTGCACACTGAATCCAGTCCTATTTCTGTTATAATTCTTCTTTAACTTGAGTAATTCTTACTGTTATGCCATTAATAAGGCATATAGCATTTGTAGTAATGATGATATGCAGTACTATATAGCAACTAATATACAACTCAAATTATTGACTGTTCTAATTCAACATCAAATTCCCTTGAGATATATGCTAGACTTCCTCATCCTCCCATATCACCCACCACCCAAGTCCTCCAGCAAAACCTATCTCATAGATGGGCTTTACCTTCACCCAAAGCAGAAATAAACCAGACTGTTTTATCCAGCCTGTTTCTAAGCATGCTGCTGTTGATTCCACCAGTGTAAGTACATTGGACTTGCCATGGTGTCTTTGTCAGAGTCTAATATAATCCACCTGCCAGGCCTTCCCATATTTACATTTCATCCATTATCATCCATAACAAAGAGGCTTTATCTATTTGGATTGCTTAATTACAACAAAACTTTGACATTCGTGAGCAACCTGTGCAAAAGTGTCCATGGTCAAATCCACCCCTTGATTCTGAGCCCATCTTTATGTCGCATATTTTTCTCGATGGCCTGACATATCATGCGCCCACTGAGTTAGAAATAATTTACCCTTATGTTGCCAGTCCAGATCTACCTGAACCACTTCAATCAAAGCACAGAATCATAGAGTCACCAAAGTTGGGGAAGACCTCCAAGGTCATCCAGTCCAACCATCTACCTATCATCAACATTTCCCAATAAATCACGTCCCTCGGTACAACATCTAAACATTTCCTGAATACCTCCAGAGTAACTCCACCACCTCCCTGGGCAGCCTGTTCCAGTGCCTGACCACTCTTTTGGAGAAGTATTTCCTAATATTCAACAGCCAATTCATAGAGATGAGCTGATCTAGATGCTCTTCATTTCATGGTGTGACATCTACGCATAGTTGTCCTGTCCAGAAGGTAGCTTGTTCTTCACCTTGCTGTCATCACTGCTGAAACACATGATGCTGATGCAAGAGTGCATTCATAGAGGATTTACAGGTTACTAAAGGAACTGGACAATCTATTGCAGTCATTTTCCATACAGATGTCAAAATAAATCATTTTGTACAATAGAAATAAAATGTAGTTTTAGGGTGGATAGTGTTGTCTGGGGAGCTGAATAAAATGATTATATATCAATGCAAAATTTTCAAAAGGACTTTGAGAATGTCATGAGTCTTTGGAAGAAGAAGTAAAATAAGAATGATAATGGCATTCAAGCTAGGCAGGATGTTCTTCATTTGGAGAAAGAGGCAGGAAATGTATTAAGAACCCTTCTGGGGACTCCCCTAAACATAGAGCCAGGCTGTGGGTGGGAGAAGCTGCCCATGTCAGGGACAAGGATGGGAGAGGGAATCGTGCTGAGGAGCATGACTTGACTTTTCCAAATTGGAGAAAGTTGGAAAAAAGTGTTGGAACAGAATATAACCTACAGATGATGGAAGCTGCTGTTACAAAATTCTTCCTGCTGCCTGCTTGTCACTTTCCACATGCCCTCTCAGGGAAGATAAATCACAGTACTGGTGGAGTCTTTAGCTCCTCTGTTGTATTAAGATCACTTTGGTAAGGAGGCAGCATGGACTCAAGTGCTCCTCAGAAGCCATGGGCACCCTCTACTCTCAATTCTTGTGCTGTCATCCACTTTGCCATAGATCACAGAATGTCTGGAAGGAACCTTTGAAGATTGTTCAGTCCAACATCCTTCCCAAAGGAGGACTGTCCTCAATGCCACGTCTGATCATCCGTGGCTTTGCCTAGTTAGCTATAAATAAATAAATACAAATATAAATATAAATATAATAAATATAAATGCAAGATCAAAAGTTTTTCCTCAGGACCAATACAGGCTGAGAAATACAGTACAGCATCTTGTACACGCAATTCAGTTGAGAATGTTAAAAAATATAAAATAATTTTAAAGAAACTGATAACATAGGCTCTTTTAGGACATTAATAAGAGGCTTTTATTTGTTTGTCTTTGCAAATTTTCTTTATTGTGCACATAATTATGCTACCATCTCTTAAGAGCACATTGTGCAGGCAATTCCAGAATGTCTGAAATCAAGCAGGAAGAGCAGAATGTTGGTTTTGACTGAGAAAGTGTCTATTTCTAGAGCCTAGTGTATGGCCACTGGAAGCAAGGTTAGGCAACATAGGAGGACTGCAGAGAGCTGTTTACAATTGTAGGGAGAAAATGTTTGCTCAACTAGAACTGAAACTGGTCAGAACTATGGGGAAAAGTAATAAGGGCTTTTCAATATCTTAACCGCAAAAATAGGACCAGAGATAACATTGGTCTGTTACTTGATGAGGATGGTCCCCTCGCAAATAGGAATACAGATAAAACAGGGATGTTTACTGCCTTTGTCTTCAAAGCCTGGAGCACCGAGTTGTAGGACTGACTGTGGTAACATTAAACTCCCAGCCAACACTGAAATTGTGCTGATTTGCTGATCCAATTGTATGCATATAAGTCTATGAATCCCAATGGGATTCATCCTAGGATACTCAAGGAGCTTGCTGATATCATTGTAAGACCTCTTCCAACCATTTCTCAACGGTCTTGGGAATCTAGAGAGGTCCCAGTCATCTGGAAGCTTGCAGATGCTGTTTCAGTTTTCAAGAAGGAAAAGACAGAAGATCCTGTCAGTTTCATGTTAGTGCTTGGTGAAGACTATTTTTGTGAAGAAGATTATTCTGGGATTTATTGAAATATACTCAACATTGCAATCACTGGTCACAGCCAACACAGGTTCATGAGACAAAAGTTTTGTTCAATAAAAGCAAATCTTTCAGTATAGTTCCTTACAGTATCTTCTTACAGTTCTGGGAAAAAAAAAAAAAAAAAACACCCAGCATACAGCAATGCAAGAACATAATACCATGAGTGAACGTTTGTCTGATGGGTTGGGCTTGAGGGAGTACAAAAAAATCAGGATGGTGACCAGTCACTCGTGGGGTTCTGCAGGGCTCCATTTTAGAGCCAATTTCCTTAAACATTTTCCTCAATGTTTTGAATGTTAAACATGAAAACAAACTATGTAATTTTGTGGACAGCACTAAACTGGAATGAGCTGCTGACTCCCTCCAGAGTAGAGAGGCCTTGCAGAGAGATCTTGACAAGCTGGAGAGCTGAACAGTCACTAATCTTGTGAGGTTTAACAGGAGCAAAAATTCTACATCTATGATGGGGCGAGACTGAATATGTGTACAGAGTAGGAGATGAGAGACTGGAGAGCATCCTTGTGGAAAGGGATCTGAAGTTTCTGGTTGACTGCAAGTTGAAGATGAATCATCACTGTGCCCTGGCAGTTAAAAAAGCATCTGTGTCCTGGAGTTTATCAGGCAAAGCTCTGCTAGTCAGTCAAGTAAATGGATTGTCCTGCTCTGTGTTGTGCTTGTGTAGTCTTACCTCAAGTACTATGTGTGCGATTTGGGGCACCACAGTATAAGGTCATAAAACCACTAGAGAGTGTCCAAACAAGGGCTAGAGAGGTGAAGAAGAGTCTAGAGGGCAAGATGTATGAGGAGTAGTTGAGATTCCTTGGTTTGTTCAGCCTAGAAGAGAGAAGACTGAGGGGAGGTATCATGGCAGCCTGTAGTTTCGTCATAGAGAGAGTGGAGAAGCAGGCAGTGATTTCTTCTTTCTGGTGACATTGAGAGGATTCAAGGAAATGGCATGGAACTGCATCAGGAGATGCTTATGTTGGGTATGAGGAATGGATTCTTCACTAAGAGGGTGGCACTGGAACAGGCTCCCAAGGGCAGTGGTCATGACACCAACTCTGCCAGACTTCAAAAAGCATTTGGACAATTGCACTCAGAAATACAGGTTGAATATTGGGTAGTCCTGTGTGAAGCCGGGAATTGGAATCTGTGATCCTTGTGGATCCCTCCTAATACAGGATATTCTTTGATTCTGTATTTTTTGCCCAGATACTGCTTATCTATTTCCAATCAGCTTGATATGCACATTTTGACTTGAAGTCAAATGTGTATGTTTGCCCCTTCTTATTATCAGCAATGTTTCATTGCTGTCAGAAAAAAGAAAACTGGATGTTCTTCTAAATTGAGTGTTGTATACAAAATAAACTAAGTCTTTATTAATGATGTAGAAATCCTATAAGACAATTGTCAGAGACAGCCCATTTTGGCATTGCAAACCCCAGCCTAAATCTGACAGTTTAAAACATAAATACAATGGAAAGTGCTGTGAATGAAGGAGATGTGTCTCCTAATTTGTTATTTCCTTTTCTTTCTGCAGGGCATTCAAATCATTGTCAGACAAGTACCATCTCAGAAAAGAAATGTTTTTCAGCATGTGAATTCACCTTAGACCATGTTAATACCAAGTAAAGGAAAACACAAATTCCTAAAATAGTAATGTTCACAGTCCCAAGATTTAATTTTCTAAATACAAACCAGCTCTTAAGATTTTAAACCAACTGTAGGCCAGTGAGAAAGATGAAAATGTGGGAACATCTTTCTCTCAACAAGCCCCTGTATTTCGGAGTATACAACATGTTCAGGCTTTCCCAGCACAACTTCAGATGTCACTGAAAATAAGGTCTGCAACATGAACACTCTTTTATTATAGCCATAGTTGTTGCTAATTGTGCTTCCTGTCTCACAATTTCAATATTTTCTGTCACCATCCGTCTCTTCCAGAGGCCACAGCCCCTCGTGTATGAATGTCACAAGTGTGTCTGACTTCGGTGTTGTAACACGCTGAATGGAACAATCATCAGTGCACAAGGCAGGCACACACATTTACTTTTCCTGTTGGTCTGATTTTCAGGTTATTTTTTCTGTCAGATCAGTCATGCAGTAGCAAATGAAAAATCAGACAATGATGGTAGTACTTGATGAATAGAAATCCAGATAACATCTCTTTCCAAACTTTTAACAGCTGTATTTGGTAAACATCCATTCAACTTTCAAACCTCTGAGACCTTAAGCATTCCTCAGGATGATTTGGAAGGCAGTGCGACTTTTCTTGACAGATGAAATTTTGCCCCATATAAAAGACTTTGTAAAGACTCCACGATTCTTTCTCAGGAAAGAATTCTTTTTTTTCATCTCTAACGAAAAAAAAATTACAATTTCATTTGTAGAATTTTCATAAGCTCCCTCCAGGTCATGTTGTAATTCCACCCAAATCCAATGTAGATTGAAATTACCATTTTTGTAGCTTCTCTCAACACACCTGGGAACAGCAGGTTTTCAAAGCTGTACAGTGATGAATCCTGCAGTGCTCCAATGCTGCCTTCACACCAGTGATTTGCATTATTTCTTTGGAATCAGTGATGTTTGTGGTGTACTGTGAAAGTTATTTGTGAGTTTTTTATTCACCTCCTGTACTGTAATTGTCTTTACAGGCCATAGAAGTACTATTTAGTCAGCATCTCTCCCTGTAAGAGTCTGTCAGTATAATTTTGTGTTGGTTTTAGAGTGACATAGGAAACGTAATCTAAAACTCCACTTTTTCTATAACATGTTGAGAATTTACTTACCCGTTTCAAGATCTTATTTACTACTCTTGCTTAAAGAGAAGCTGCAGTGAACAACGAGCTCTCTTCAGACCTCAGAAAATTGGCAACCAGGATATTACTTCTGACATTCCAGTACACTTTGGAGTTTATATTATTTCATGCACCATAAAATTTAATCATCAGCCTGAATGTCTTTCTTGTGTGGATTACCTTATAACCTAATAAGCTGTCACCTTGTTTTACAGCTTCAGTGCAATTCAGTTAAAACAGTAAATCAACTACAAGATCCAAATATGTGTGCAACAGAGCTTCATACTGCTGATAAAAGTTGTTTTTTTTTTTAATTTGGATTGAAGACTATATTATGTAATCCTGCTGCAAAGATATAAGCATACTTAATTAAATTAACATAAAAACTCTAGTAATTTACCATTTCCTACCAACTCCTTAGACCATAAATGTCCAACCTTTTGGCTTCCCTGAGCTGCACTGATTAAAGAAGAATTGTCTTGGGCTACATATGCATAGGTTGCACCAAAAATAATGCCTCCTATTTATTTCCATGGGAAATACAATTAATACAAAGAGTACAATAACGATTTGATAGAGCAAATTATCAGCAACAAAACATTGTTTTCCAACATAACCACTGCCATTAGCTGTGTATATTTGCCTGCATTTTGCCTGCATCCCACACTCCTCAAAACCTGCACCAGCAGATATAACCCACTGTTGTCACTGCTGAAATGCACCATCCACCACCTCACTGTGCTGACATCCCTTGTTAGGTGTCCATAAATGTTCAGCAAGTGTCAGCAAGTTTCAATGTGTGCCATTTATTCCTCATAGAGGAACTTAGTGACATACCTTTGTTTCATACACACTTCTGTGTCAGATGCCATTTTGTCAGACTGCCCCTTTGCTCTCATCTGTCACACAGAAATAAAATATAATGGAATATTGCTGGGAAGGTTCTGTCTCTGCTTCCTAACTATCAACATTTTTCTCTGATGTAGTTGATCAACATAATAAAGCTGAAGGCATTACTTTTGGAGCAGCACTCATAAAATATTAATATACTTAACATACATAAATGACAGAAGTTATTATAATCTGCAGCATCTGAGGCATGGAGTCAGATGTGAACAATCCAAATCATTTATTACAGGTTCTAACATCCTTTATATATATTCACAAGCTTTCTCTTGTTACTTTCTCACCCACCTTTACATGTCAACAGAACATTCCACAAACACTCCTTAAACATGCATGCAGACACTTATCCAATCAGAGTCATAAGTCGTTCCAAGTCTTGCGCCCTTCCTCCAATCAGGGTTGTTACCTTGTGGCGATCATGCACCTTACTTGACTTTTGCTTTTCTCTCCTGAAGCCTTTCTTAGTTCTCAGCATTCCTTTCTGATGCCTTTTTCTTGCTTCACCGCTGAATATTCCACGGATCTGAATAATCTGAATATTCTTTCTTGAATCCCAACAATAATCTTTAATATTGTTTATTAAAACAAACAGGGCAAAAAAAAAAAAAAAAAAGGGAAAATCAGTGGAATATTTGACCTTGTTTTTGTGAAACTAATGAATTTGCCTGGTTCAGTGGAAGTAGCTGCAATTCTTAGTGAAATCCCGAGGTGGTCATCAGACATTTCTGATGAATTATAGAGTCACCAAGGTTGGAAAAGACCTAGAAGATTATCCAGTCCAAGCATCCACCTATCACCAATAGTTCTCATTAAACCATGTCCCTCAACACAATGTCTAAACATTTCTTGAACACCTCCAGGGTCAATGACTCCACCAGTTCCCTGGGCCCATTCCAGCACCAGGGAATTTTACTCCTCGTTCAGGAGACAAGTGTTCCTATTGGCAGTCTCTAACACCACAGATTTAGCATGGTCTCCACCAGGCAATGAGTTTGTCCCACAAAGACTATGGTGACCCAGACAGAGGCCCTGACCAAAATGTGGCTGCAGGGAGTACCCTGAGCCTGCTGCTGCCCAGGAAGGGTGGCAGGAACTCCATCTGTGTGGGATGTGAGCAGGTGGAGGCTCAGAATGGTGGCAGAGCTCAAGGAGGAGGTGGAGAGGCTAAGGACCATCAGGGAGTGTGAGTGGGAGATTGATTGGTGGAGTAACTCCCTGGCATGCCAGAGAGAAAGGTACCAGGGAGATACTCCCCAGAAAGAGATGGACCCCATACCCCATCACTGTCAGGCAGAGAGGAGGGACCTGAGAGATGGGGAGAGTTGGAAGACAATGCCAGCTTGGCATTGTGAGCAAACCCCTTCCTCACTTTCCTCGGTGCCCTGAGTAATAGATTTGAGGCATTGGAAACTGAAGGGGAGGTGAGTGAGGAGGCATGGGAAGGTTTGCCTAAGACGTTGCCAAGGGTGAGGCGGTCGACTCTGCATCTCCAGACTGCCTCTAAGAAAGACAGAAGGGTTATTGTTGTAGGTGACTCCATCCTCATGGGAATGGAGTGCCCCATATGCAGACCAGACCCAACTCACAGGGAGGTGTGCTGCTTCCCTGGGGCCTGGGTCAAGGATTTAACTAGAAAACTCTCAGATCTGGTTTGCCCCTCTGATTGCTTCCTGTTACTGATAGTTCAGGCAGGCAGTGATGAAGTATCTCAGAGAAGCCTGAAAACTATCAAAAATGACTTCAGGGCCTTAGGGCTGTTTCTTGAGGGAGCAGGACCACAACCAGTATTTTCATCTATCCCTTCTCAGGCAGTGAGGGACATGGAGCAAGCTTGAAAAACCCAAGTAATGAATAAGTGGATGAGAGGCTGGTGCTGCCATAGGAACTTTGGGTTTTTTGACCATGGGGCGATTTACTCAGCACCTCATCTAATGGCTGCAGATGGGTGTCACTTGTTTCTAAGAGGCTTTGAGGGAGATCCTCTCATGAAAGGTCCAGGAAGTCCAGCTGAAGTGCCTTTACAGTAATGCACACAGCATGGGAAATAAGCAGGAGGAGTTGGAAATTGTGGTGTGCTTGGAAAACTATGGTCTGGTTGCTATCCCGGAAACGTGGTGGGATGACTCTCATGACTGGCATACTGTGATTGAGGGCTATAGGCTCTTCCGAAGGGATAGAGAGAGGAGGAGAGGAGAGGGAGTTGTTCTCTATGTTAGGAAGTGGATAGATTGTGAAGAGCTGTGTCTGAGTAACAGCCATGACCAGGTTGAGAGCTTATAGGTGAAAATCAGGAATCAGCCCAGTAAAGGACAGCTAGTGGTTGGGGTCTGCTACAGGCCACCTGACTGGGGGGAGCCTGTTGACAAGGCCTTCTTATTGCAACTGCAGAAGGTATCATGCTCGCAGGCTTTTGACCTTATGGGGGTTTCAACCACCTGGATATCTGCTAAGATAGTGGCACTGCAGGTGGCAGATAATCCAGGAGATTCCTGGAGTCTGTCGAGGGTGCCTTCCTGATCCAGGTACTAGACAGAATGACCTGAGGTGAAGCCTTACTGGAGCTGGTGCTCACCAATGTTGAGAAGAGCATTAGGGAGGTTAAGATTGGAGGCAGCCTGGGCTGTAGTGGTCATGCCTTGGTGGAGTTTGTGATCTTGAGGAATGTAAGCCTGGCAAAAAGTAGAGTCAGGACCGTGAAATTAAGGAGAGCAAAATTCCAGCTGCTCAAGGAGCTACAGAACAGAACAGAGCTAGCAGCTCTTTAAGGCTCACTCTGTGAATGCAAGAGCTCTTCATCCCCCAGCAGAAGAAATTGAGCAGAGGAGGCAGGGGACAAGCTGAGCAAGGACCTGCAGCTTAAACTGAGGAAAAAAAGGCACAGGAAGTGGAAACACGGTTGTGTAGCCTGGGAAGAATATGGGACATTGTCCACATGTGTAGAGATAAGATCAGGAAAGCCAAAACACATATGGAGCTGAATTTGGCAAGGGATGTGAAAATAACAAGAAGAGGTTCTACAGGTACATAGGCAGGAGGAGACAGACCAAGGAGAGTATTTCCCCTCTGATATATGAGGATGGAGAACTGGCTTCCTCAGACAGAAAAAGCTGAAGTGCTCAATGAGTGTTTTGCCTCCGTCTTCGTTGGTGGTCAGGCTCACCATGCCTGCCAAGACCTTGGTGCTCTAGGTGTGGGTGAGAGCAGTGGATTCCATCCCACTGTAACAGTGAAACAAGTCTGAGACCCCCTCATGAAAACAAATGTATGCAATTTCATGGGGCTGGATGATATCCATCCTAGGGTTCTGAGAGAGATGGCTGATGTGGTGGCTGAGCTGCTCTCCATCATATTTGAAAAATCATGGCTGTCACATAAAATTCCTGGTGACTGGAAAAAGGGAAACATTACTCCCATTTTCAAGGAAGGGAGAAAGGATGACCCGGGGAACACCAGGAGCCTCACCTCTGTGGCTGGGAAGATCATGGAGCACATCCTCCTAAAAGCTATTTTGAAGCACATATGAGATGAAGAGGTGATCCAAGACAGCCAGCATGGCTTCACCTAGGGCAGATTGTGCCTGACCAATCTGGTGGCCTTCTATGATGGAGTGACGGCATTGGTGGACAGGAGAAGGGCAATG
>JAOWBP010053561.1:0-10984 GCA_028571105.1 Tragopan temminckii
CAGCTGCCCCCAGCTAGCCCACACGTGGCAGCCGGTTGTACCCCACAAAATATGCCAACACACCCAGCACAGCTCAGCACCTGCAACACCCACCCACGGGCGATCTCCCCTTCCATGCAAAGCCCCCTGGATGCAGTCGCTGTGACCCAAATGGAGACATGGACACCTCCTGAGATGTCCTCCAACGCCCCACCCCTGCCAACATCCCTGGAAGGGAGCTCAGGGCATCCTCCCGCACTGAGTCAGGCAGGCCTTGCAGCACCATGGCACCCCAAATTAATGGTGTGAGCCCTCCACACTGTGCCCTTACTTCTCACAGTCAGCGTGGGCCGAATGCTCCTGAAGTGTTTGTTTTTCCTCCGCAGAGCCATCTTGTACTGCAAGGAGACAAGGGAGGAGGGAGCCTGGAGTGGTTTGCAGTCACCAGTAGTGTGGGGACAGCCAAGGAGGCTATGGGGGGTCGTGTGGTTTGGGGAGATGGCTGTGTTCCATTGCCATGATGTTCATTGTAGAATCAGTCATCAAATGTCTGAGGTTGGAAGGAACCTTTAAAGCCCATTGAGCCCCAACTCCCTCCTGGGAGGGCTGGCTGCCCCGGGCTCCCCAACTCCGGCTGCCCAGAGCCCATCCATGTCCTGGGGCACCTCCAGGGATGGGCACCCACAGCTCTGGGCAGCAGTGCCTGCGCCTCACCACCCTCTGAGTGAAGGATTTCCTCCTGACATCTAACTTATGTCTCCCCTCTGTTAGTTTAAAGCCATTTTCCCTTTTTCTATCACTATCAGGCCCTGTAGAAGATTGGATCCCTCCCTGCTTGTAAACTTCCCTCAAGTACAGGAAGGCTGCAGTGAGGTCTCCCCAGAGCCTTCTCTACTCCAAGCTAAACAAGCCCAACCCCTCACCCTTTCTTCATAGGAGAGGTGCTCCAGCCCTCTGAGCATCATCACAGATCATCCATCGTTCATGGATCATCCATCATCACGGATCGTCCAGCACCCTGCTGGGATGATGGGACTCGGCCACCTCTGCCCCATAATCACCCCTCCACCCCCAGGGCTGCGCCCTTCACATTGGCCCAGCTCATCCCTGGAACCCAAATAACCCACCCACATGGCCAAGGTGCCAGACCCCACGTCACCTACGTGCTATGGGTGCCAGGAGGGACGGAAGCAGCATGGGACGTGGCTGGGATGTGCCCCAGGTGCCACAGGCTGCCCAAGCCTGCAGAGGCAGCGACACTAAGCCTGGCAACATCCCATAAGGCGGATAAAAGCCCGTGGGCACTGTCACGCAGCAGCGGGGTCACTGGGACGGAGCCCTACCTCCTCTGTTGTGAAGCCTCTCTCGGTGAGCTCCGAGGGGTTCCTGCCCCGTGCCGGCGTGGCGGCATCGTCCTCAGCAGGCTCCAGGAGATCCGGCCCATGCGTGGGGAGGCTCTCTGCCTAAAACCATTAGGAAGCGCTTAAATTATCCCTCTGGCTGAAGCGCGCCGTGCTGCTCTGCTCCCTGCCCGCAGCCGGGATTTGCGGGGGATTTAGGGCTGATTAGCTGGCTGCAGAGCTCGGGTGCTCCTGGCCCAGGTGCCGGGTCCATCCTAGCACCCAGCACGCTTCTCCATGGGGTGTGGAGGAGCCACGAAACCTTAACCCTGCTGCAGCCACGCTGGGAGAAGATGACCCTGGAGGATCGGCAGCCCGGTGGGGATCATTTTGCTTTGTGGATAGCAAATCCATGCTTATAGTGCTGAGCGGTGCCTGCTCAGAGCTCCCCGTGCCACATCTCCCCCTGGGGACACGTGGACACTCACCAGCTTGCACTGAGCAGCCGTCAGATCTCCCAGTACAGCATCCACGATGCAGTCGGCCACAGCAGCGGTGACGGACAGTTTGATCTCACTGGGAGCAGGGAGAGATACGTCAAGGAAGCCACAGGATCCCATGCAGCAAGGTGAGATGGAGCCCACAGCCCTCCCACCATGATGCTCCAGCAGGAACATCACCCTATGGCCAAACCCCAAACCGGATCCAAGAATGGAGCATCACATTGTTGGAGTCTCTCCAATCCCCATCCCCAGTGTGCCAACCAACGGCACAGCACCCACTTCAGCTTGCTGAAGACATCGGTGACCATCTGGTCCAGGATGGCGCTGAGGTTGAGGTGCTCCTGGAGGTGGATGCGCTCTGACATGGCGTTGACCAGCTGCTCCCTCGCCCCGCTCTTCTGCACCATGGGTGGGCACAGGTTGTGCGCCGCGTCCAGCACCGCCTGCATGATGGCCTGGGGAGGAAAGGGGCGTTTGGGGCATCTCAACAGGAGCTGTGTTCTCCTGCTTATTCCAGGAGATGCCGTGGATGTGGTGGAGGTGGTAAAAAGGGAGATGTCCTCGGACCTTTGTACTGGATGGATGAGCATCCCAGCCCAGCAGTTCCCCACGTGTTCCCACCTGGATTTCCCGGCCGCAGGTCTGCGATGCTTCCTCCACCAGGCACTCCAGCTTGTGCTGCAGCTTGCCGCTCTGGTGTGGGGCATTCCCTGCTTCGTACAACATGGGCAGGATCTGTGGTGAGGAGAGAGAACCCATGAGTCATCCATCCCATGGCACCCTTGCTCCCTTGGCCTTGGGAAGCGTACACCCATGGAAAAGCGTTGGCTGGGGACTCCCAGTGACCTGTTGGGGTTTCCATTGGTGCTGTTCTGCTTTATCTCCCTACAGCCCTAGAAGCAAGGGCTTCTAGAAGCAAGGAGATGCATTGGACAGAACTCTTGGCAGCTCAATCTAGTGGCTGGCAACTGCCTAAGGCAGCAGGTTGGAACTGGGTGATCTTCAAAGTCCCTTCCAACCTAAACCATCTTATCATTCTATGCAGGTGAGGGTCTGGGGACTTGTTACAGAGGGAAGTTCCAAATTTTGTAGCTCTTCCTGAACATTTTGCAAGCACTCGCTCACACACAGCTGTCGTGCTGACGATAGCAATATGCACTGGCTGCCAGTTAATTATGCCATCAATGAATCAATAAACCGCTTTGATATGAATGTAAATCCCACAGGCCAAGCGTTTTCTCGCTGTCCCCATGCAGACTCACACTGACGGCCAGGTTGGCATTCCTGATGGCTTCCTCAGCACGGAGGATGTCTGCCTCCATCTCCCTGCCCGGGTAGGAGCTCAGGATGTCGACGTGTTTCTGTACGCTCAAGCAGATCTCATTCACCATCTGCAGCGCAGAGGAGCCGTATCACCAGCCAGTCCCCATTGCCTCCCAGAGGAGTATGTGGTGGAGATGTGGGAACATGGAGACATTGAGGGTTATTGGCGATGGGGGATGATGGATGGGCAACGCTCACCTGCTCGGAGGAGGAGGTCAGGATGCCCTGCTGCAGCCGGAAGGTCTGTGTGGGCAGGGCACGCCGTGTCTGGTTCCTCGCCAAGCAGGATTGGAGCTGTGGCGTGCAGGTGATCATGAGCAGCCAAATCCAAGTCCTGGTCCCCACCCCAGCCCTCTGTCCCACCTTGTGCACCGCCTCCTCTGTCCTCTCAGGGCTGCTCCGGTACGCCTGCGCCACGTCGCTCATCGGCAAGGGCATGGATTTGAGGGTGTAGTTCCTGCCAGACAGTGGTGGGGTGGGCGGAGGGCACTGCCCCAAGGGCACGGACCCCAGCAGGGCAGCCCGCTGGGACACATCCCCTGCAGGTCCTAGGAAAGCTGGGTCCCAGCCAGCCCCAGAGCCCTGGATGCCACAATCTCTGCACACAACCCACTGGTACTTTATGTGATGCTTTTGGGGACAAGAGGCCCTGGGGACTGTGACATACTGGTGCACGGTGGCGGCTGGCTGGGAGGACCACGCTGCTCCATCCTTACCTCTCCAAAGCCTGAGCCACCTCCAGGAGACCAAAGGCAGTGGTGTTGTTCCTGTCCCACACCACGGTCCTGAGAAGAGAACAGGAATGAGCCATGTATGCCTAGCAAGCAGGACATCAGCCTTGCACATGACCTCTCACTTGCAGCTGCTGTCCCTCTGCATGCAGAATTTAGTCCAAAAGTGACATTTTAGGAGCTGGATGACAGAGCAGAGTGGGACAGTAACTGCATGAGTCCAGCTGTAGCCTGCTGTGATGTGCAGAAGCAAAAAGGTGGCACACGATGGCGCAGGGTCACCATGTAGCGACTGCTATTCAGCTGCTCTTTTGCCCTTTGTGTGTCACCATATTTGTCACCAGCACCACCAGCTGGCTGGTGCAAAACAAAGATCTGGCCACAGCTCTTGACCACTGGCCAGGAACTGTGCAGGGCCAGGTTTGTGGTCACAAAGAGCATCCTCTGGTGGCTTTGGCATCCCAACCACAGCCATCACCATGCAAAGCAGACCAAAGGAGGAGGTATGCATAGCCCTGCTGCTACCTGAGCTTTGTATTGATCTGCAGAGCCTTGGCCAACATCTTGGCACCGGTGTCCCCCATGGCGTTGCCGCTGATGTCCAGTGTGGTCAGGCTGGTGTTGCTGCCCAGGGCGCTCAGCAGGACGTTGGTGCCCAGCTTGAGGCGTGACTCGGCCACAGACAGGGACTGCAGGGGCTGAGCGGGGGAACAGGAAGGGAAATGTGGCTGTCACAGTCACAGCACACCTGGGCGATCATCCCTGCCACACGGTGGGGACGTGCAGGCTGGTGGCTGCCATAGCAGCTCACATTACACCAGCATCCAAAAAGCACACGCCAACACCCAAGGGCAGCGAGCGCTCAGGAAGCACTGAGGATTGAGCTCAAGTGCCTGGCAGGGAGGAGGAAAGAGGTGGTTGTGGGAAGCTGGATGACAGCCAGGTCACACCATGCATTTCCTCTGCGCCTTCAGACAGGCACGGGTTCTCCTGCTTCCCTCTCCCACCTTCCAAACAGAAGCTTTCGCTTCTCCATCTGAGCATCTGCTTTGGATGGAGGAAGAGAAGAGCAACGTGCTCAGACGGTGGTGGAGGAGAGGGATCACTGCTCCCACCCCATGCTGGACAGAGCCCGGCCAACATGTTGGGTGCACCTGGGATGGATGTTGCTTGGAAGCTGAGGACAGGACACGAGGGGTGGTTGGGACACGCTGTACTCACACAGTCATCCTCCTGGGTTAGCTGGACGATGCGGTGCAGGACGTCCACCAGCCCATCCCTGTGGGGGAGGCAGGAGGTAACGCACGCACCCGTGGGTGCTGGGTCAGTCAGCAGAGCCAGCCCTTCTCCTCCTGCCCACACTGGGTGAAGATGTGGTCCTACAGGGACTGGGCTTCCCGTTGTGTTTCCGAGGGATGAGCAGGGGATGACTGACATTCCCCACCAACCCAGGGCTCAGATGGGGATGGAGACCTGAGACGGGCGCATGGTGACAGAGGGGATCTCAGCCTGGGGACGAAGCGCTGCAGGTTGCACTCACTTGGATTTGATGTTAAAGTTTTTTCCCAAAGAGACGTGCCGGATGGACTTGCTTCTGCCAATGGACAGCACCAGTGTCACCATATCAGAGTCAAAGCCTGTGGGCACAGACAGCCAGAGGGACACACGGCTTCACAGAGCCCATAAATACATTTTGGCAAAGGTTAGCCGGAGAGTTTGTGAGGGCAACAAGCCTTTGGAATATGAGTGCAACCACGGGGGCGAGGTGCCTGCTGGGACCCTACCCATCTTCTACAAGCTGAGGAGCAGCCCAAGGCAGGACAACTTCCCCTGGGTGAAGAAAGGGAAACCCACCGTTGTCAGACAGATCCAGGTCGCTGATGGCAGCGGCATCGGGGATGAGGTCCTGGATGACCTGAGCTCCTGCCGACCTCAGCTTGGAACAAACAGCAAGACGTCAGTACAAGGGGAGCCCTGCGAATGAGAGGCTGCCGTCGGGACGGTCACTTGGCCCCACAGTGGGCAGGGCACGGACCTATGGCACCCATGGGTGCTAGCCCTCACCTCGCAGCTGCTCAGATCCAGGTGCAGGTCACTGATGTGGCTGTTGTACGCCAGTCCTTGCAGCACAGCCCTGGAAAAGTCACCAAAGACATCCATCGATATGAGCAACACAGGCTCTGCCCCTCGCAGCCCCATCCAGCATCCCTGAAAAACTCCAAGTGTGACCACCAGGACCAACATCCACCCCAAATCCAACCCCCCCCGCCGCCAGCAGATCCCAATTCCAATCCCACCCCACACCTGACAGCATCTGGAGGCAGCTTGGTGCCCGCCATGGAGATGTGCCTGAGTGCACAGGCCTCACTGAAGAACTGCTTGACGCTGGGAGAGATGGTTTTCACCCTTCTGGAAAGAAAGGGCACAGAATGGCATCATCTGCCATCACTGGCTGCCCACTCCACCCCACAGCCTGGGGCTCACCGGTGTGAGTACACGTTTTTGGAGAGATCCAGATGGACCAGGCTGGCACAGCATCCGTGGACCAGTGCCCCAAAGAGCTGCAGAATGGCATCAAGGAGAAGTCAGCCAGAGTACAACCCCAAAATGGACCAGAAAGGAAAGAGTAGTGATGAACCCCCCCAGGAGACAACCAGCTCCAAGCTTCCCCATGGAGCCGCAGCATGGGATTTGGACTCACGGTGTCCAGGGAGCAGTCAGTGGCAGCCAGGCTGAGGTGTGTGAGCGAGCTGCACCGGCCCAGGAGGCTCTGCAAGCTCTGGAGGAGAGAGGGTCAGCATCTCACCCAGGACCATGCTTCCCACCCCAACAACCCCAGCACTGATGGTCCCAGGTGCCTCCTCGCTCCTGGTGGCATCTCCCATCCCATGCTCACACTGGTGTCCTCCATGGCCAGGCTGCCAGGGTTCCCTGAGAGGTCCAGGTGTTGAAGAGAGGAGCTGATGGCTTCGTTGGCTGCAAGTGCCTGGCACAGCACGCTCATCCCTGTTTGGGTGGAGGGAGAGATGGGTTTGAGCAGTAGGACGTCGCATCCCTCATCATCACATCCTCACAAGGGTCCGCACGGCCCCTCCAGGAGTTCTGCCTGTCCGTACCTTTAGCAGTGAGCATTGTCCTGGCCAAATTGAGGCTCTGCAGGCCCCTGGGTCTCTCCTCAAAGAGCCGGCTGAAGGCAATTATCCCTGGGGAGAACGGAACAAGCCCTCAATATCTGCCAGCACAAGCAAGAACCCATGTCATGTGAAAGTTGGGCAGTGTGGGCACCACCATGGGCAAAGGGACCCTAGGATGCCCAGAGAGGTGGTGGTGCCCCATCCCTGCAGACCAAGGTCAGGCTGCACGGGGCTCTGAGCACTGATGGAGCTGTGGGTGACCCGCAGTGCAGGGAGTGGGACCAGCTAGCCTTTAAGGTCCTTTCCAACTCAAACCACTCTATGACAGGTGAAGGGCTGGGATGTGGGATCTAACCACAGCTCGCGTGGGCTTGGCTTCACCCCATGGAGTACCTCTGTCTTCCAGCTGGTTGCCAGCGAGGTTGATGGTGTGCAGGACGGACTCGGGATGTCTGCTGAGTGCCTGGGCCATCCTTTGAGCAAAGTCACTGTGGAGAGGAGGACACCCACCCCATAGAATTACCAGTCAAAAACAGAGCCTTCTGAGGGCAGCTGCAGGGGATGGGGCATCCAATCCCTGTGCAGGGCTGTAGGTCACCAAGAGACCCCCCCTCATCTTCCTCTGCTCTGTCAAACAGACCCAGAGCCCTCAGCTCTTCTCACACACGGTGCCCTCAGACCCCTCCCCATCTCACAGCCCTCCTTTGGACGCTCTCTAACAACTGTATGCCTTTGTATCGAGGTGCCCAGGCTGCACTGCGGAGGTGAGGACTTCCCTTACCCCCTCAGCCCGCTGTTCTCCAGCACCAGCTCCTCCAGCATCACCGACTTGCTCAGCATGTAGAGCAGCTGCTCGACGATCTCCTGGTTCTGCAGGGGCACAAAGCTGCTCAGATCTCAGCCCTGGGGGCAGATCAGCTCCCCGTGTGGACACTCACCAGCCTGAAGTCCTTGCAGGAGAGCTTCGTGAACCACAGGTTGAAGGACAAGGCGGCCACGCTGAGCGCCACGTCCCTGTGGGGTGACAGAGAGCTGCAGCCCCCCACGTTCATCCGCAAGCACGCGGCTCCAACCCACGTGAGAGCAGAAACAGGGGCAGGTGGCAGGGCTCATGCAGAGCTTCACATCTGTGAGCAGAGCCAGCTGCTTTGCATGGGGAAACGCCTGACTGGTGAGAGCCTTCAGCTCACACCTCTGCACAGGGCTGCCAGGCTCACGCAAGGGCTCAGAGTGAAGGCTGCCCAGCCTCGTGCCCCATGGGACAGGGCTGCTGGCTGCGTGGGCTCAGAGGAAGCAAGCAGAGGTTGCAGATGTGTCCTCCTTGAAGCACAAAGCTTCGAGGCGTGACCCGACACCAGCCAGCCCTGCCATGGGTGGTGAGGACGGGGACGAGGCGGCGCTGCAGAGGGACTCACCGGCTCTCCAGGTGGCTGAAGTCCAGCAGGTTGAACTCCCGGCAGTCTTGGCCGTGGTAGATGTTGTCCACATCCTGCTCAGGGGACAGACGTACAGACACGGCTCAGTGCCACCTCCTGCACCTTCAGTGCCCCAGAGACACAGAAATCCCCCGAGCCTCAAGGCACGTGTCCCACATGGATGGGAACATTCACCACTGCTTGGTGGCTCCCTGGTTCTGGAGATAGGCCAGAAGAAGCCAGATGGAAATAGGAACCACCGTGGTGGAAATGGGGAGTTGGACGTGCACCAGGACAAGGGGACAGCCTGACTATGGAGACCTCAACTGTCTCCAAGGATGGGGCATCCATCTTGTGGGTGTATGGGCATCCTATCGACCTGCACTGGTCCCTGCACAGCTGTCCCATGGATTGCCCTCCATGGGGATGCTGGGATGTCCCCAGCCCTGCAAGAAACCCAGGAGCATCCCATCTCATCCCATTCCCCTGCCCTCCCATTGGGATGCTCTGTGGTGCGGGGAGGCTCACCCACTGGATCTCCTCACGGAAGGCAAAGCCATTGTAATCACATAACGCAGCATAAGTCTCCGAAAAGCCACCTGCAAAGAGAAGGCAGCATTGCAAGCAGTGCTTCCCAAGGAAACACGCAAGGGACCCCTGAGATGGGCAGAAAGCAGGAGAAGGCAGGCAGGGCTCTCCTGTCCCTTCAGTGGGATCAGAGCATCCTGCCTAGTCCGTAGCTGTGTTGGTGGGGAGGCTGGCAGCCTGGCTGTCCATCCTTGCATGTGCTGTCCCTTTTTTGGAGAGCTGCCCCATGGGATGGGCTGCGTGCTTACCACAGGGCCCCTGGTTGCTCTGCAGCATCTCCTCCAGTGAGTCTGTGACCATCCGGATCCTCTCGTACAGGTTGGGGGGTGAGTTCTTGAGCAACGTCCTGGGGAAGGGCAGGAGGGCATGCTGGGGGGCTGGCAGGGCACCCCCACCAGATATGAGCACTGTGCCAAGCTCAGATGGTGACTAGAAACATTCATCCCAATGTGATTGAGTGATAGGGTGGAGCAGGGCACTCGTTTGGCCTCCATCAGTGTGGCTTTCTCCTAGTGCAAGGACCCAGCCTGTATTTTGGGTCTTTCTGAGCAAACAGGCGACACAACCCCTTGGATGCCTACATGACAACCCGAAGGAGCAGAGGAGCCTTACCCAGGAGATGAGTCTGGAAAGACCTTCTTAAGTGACATGGTGACATGGACAACGACTTGCTCCAAGTCATCGAAGGACATGAGCCGGAAGGCGTATGAGGATGTATCTGTTTCTATGACAACCTGCAGAGTGTCCAAAGGATGGGAGATGCCTGGGAATGCTGGCAGCGTCCCCGAGCCCGCAGGCACAGCAGTGACAGCAGCCAGGCACTTGCCTCTGCTCATCATCCCCGCTGCCTGCACCGGATAGGGTGAGAGCACCGGGTAGATGGGATGAACTGTGTTAAAGATGACATGATGTGCCAGAATAAGGCATCAGTCCCCCCAGATTCAGTGTAAAAGCAGCCCCAAACAGGGAGGGAAGAGTGCTTAACCTGCAGCAGCTGCAGGATGATGCTGGTTTAGTGCCCATGGTCCCACAGCCATTCATCTGGAAGAAAACCCCCTGCCCTCTTGCTACACCAAGCAGCCCCCAATGAAGGTTTCCTCCCTGAATTTCTCTAATTGGGTTTCGAGGCCTTTTTTTAGCTTTCAGCTCCTCCCAGATCCCATGGCAACGCTCTCCCTGATTTAATTACAGGCTGGCTGAGCCGCAGGAGGAAGACACAGCGATCTGCTGGGACCACCTGCGGGCTGCTCTGTGCTCCCGAGCCAAGCACAGGTGCTGGGTTTCTGCTCTCCCCCCGAGCTCAGACCTGCAGCTTGCTGCTAAGGCCCAGGCAGGAGCCCCACTTAGAGCTGGAACAACGCTTTAATGAGCTTCTTTTTGACAATGCCTTAATGAGCAAAATGAAGATTGGATGCCAACGGGGACCACAGCCCCGCGTTTGGCTGAGATGTCCCATTGAGGGCATCCCACTCCTCTCCGTGCTCCGTCCCCGCTGCATTGCCGCCCGGCTCTAAGAGGATTAGTGGGGTTTAACACACTCTCTGGCTAAATTTGGCCTTGCCTGGGTTAAGCCAGCCACACTTTATCACCTTGTCCCCACCGAGCAAGAGCAGCCGCCACAGCCGGGGCTGCAGCCATGCTCGTCCCCAGCCCTGTGTGCCCCATGGGGGTCCCCCTGCGGCGCCACTCACCACGCTGGGCTCTCGCACGGTGATGTCCCTCACCTCCAGGAAGCTGAAGCTGCTGTGCACCTGCGGGAGGAGAGCGCTGGAGCAGCACAGCGTGGATGGATGGGACCCGTCCTTCGCCCCATGCCGGCCCCGTTTCCCCCATCCCACCCCACCCTGCAGCCCAGGGGCTCTCCTGACCGAGCCCAGAACTCACCCTGACCGGCAGCACGGCCAGCAGCACGTAGGCTCGCCAGGGCGTCAGCACCTAGACAGGGGGAAATCAGTGTGATGGGAGTGGGGT
>JAOWBP010053562.1:0-10981 GCA_028571105.1 Tragopan temminckii
TCTCCTCTCCTCTCCTCTCCTCTCCTCTCCTCTGATCTCTTTCTGTTATGGAATTTTAAAAATCGTATATTTTTCTGTGTTCTGCCTGGGAATCAGTTCTAAGGTGCATTGGCAGAGCCATAAAGGAGAAACTTACGTAGCTCTACTCCAGCCATTGTGTGACAGATTACTACATCAGTGCAGTGATTTATAGACTCAGTAAGGATGTTCTTTGAGGTCTTTGAATTAGGATGAGGCAAATTGCTACATCTGAAAATATGATGCATGATGTTGCACTAATACTGTTAGACAACTGAATCTTAAACTTGGTGTGATTTCTATAGACATGCATAGTTGTTTATTGAATGCAAATGAATCATTAACATGAAAAAGATTTCTTCAGAGAATGCTTGGTCCTAGACTCAGTATGGACCATGGTCCCTCTTGATGTACTACATGTTATTAGTAGTACAGCTGAGTGGGTGATTCAGAGCAAGAAATGTGACTATTGACGTGTCTTCAAATAAATCAACATTTCTTGAGATTCATTTGTCTCCAAAACAATTTATAGAAAGGGAAGGAAAACAACAACAAAAAGAACTAACAAAACAAAGCAACAGCAAATTTAACTCTACAGACTGGTCTTTAGAAATTTCCTTGGGAATATACCTTACACAGCCTCATAGTCTAATGTAAAATGAGAAATGTTTAAATTGAGGGTATGAGGGAAGAGAGGGGAGATACCTCAGGAAGTTGCTATGGGGAGTAAGAAATACATGGTGATCAGAAGAATGTGCATGGCAGACAAAATTTTGGTGAAGCTTTATTTGTTTGTTAAGAGATGTTGGGTTAAACTCTGAAGAGGAAGACAATATTAACATCACCGCTGAAAAATGACCTTTGTTGGTTTCTTTCAGAAGTGGTCTTTCTGTGTTTGTAGCAATAGGGCAGTTGCCATTCTGAAGTGCTTCTCTGAGATTGATGAAAGATTTTGTAGAGATCCATAATGATGAGCCCATAACTGTTTTGATCCATTGATTCATATAATGCGAGGTCAGGATGGCAAAACCAAGGAGTTTTGAAAAGGGTGCTAGGAGATGGCTAGTCTGGTTCCACTCTTTTGTTTGCAATTCTTCTGGAAAATCAGAGGTGTGCAGGTGAAGATCTCAAGCTTTACTTCATGTTCCTTACTGGGGAGTTCAATATGGGAGTTTTCTTACTATTCAAAACTAGCTATGATGTGTCAAGTACTTGTCCCCATACACATATTGCCAATGTTAATTAGGACTTTTCTATAAGTGGGTTGCTGGAATAAAGGGCAGTGAATCTCCTTGATGAAGGAAAGTAATGTAGTCAATGGTATGTACTGGCAAACTCCTTGAAGATTTCTGACACTCTTCTCATCTGTTACTTTTCTGTTATTTCTCTGCTCACTCCTTTTCTATTCAGAGTGAAAGCAGGTTGAAGTAAGGTTTAGCTCTATGCATGCAAGACTGTTGTTACACAGAATATTCTGGGCTCAGAAAAGTTATCTAAGAGCTTGCATCCTAAGAGTAATAAAACTGGAATGTCTTCTGAATGATCTGCATGCTGCCATCCATTATTTTTTTCTAGAAAATCTGTGGCTCATTATTCAGTGTCTTTATGCACTAGCTGAAAACGACAAGGAATATTTCTGGGTACATTAATTAATCTTTTATAGTTTAAAAAAAAAAATCATTTTCTTTAAAATCCCAAGAAGAAAACAGTAATGGAAATGCAAAATTTATTTTTCTGTAATGGCAGAGGCGCCTTGGTCAGTGGGACAAAGGAATAATTTGCTTCTTACTAAGCTGAACATTTACTATCAATTTCTGTTTACTTAGTAGTGTATCTACTGCATCATTATAGTCTGTTCCTCTAATAATTGCTTCAGCATTTGTACTAAAGCAAAGTGGTTTATATGTGTGCACACTGTAAAGCCAATCTGCAGTGCCTCGTGGCAGTGTTTTCAGAGAATGAAGTAAGGGTTTTGTGCAATCTCCAGGGATTGAACAACCACTGTTTGCAGTCATGTGAGTGTAACTCCTTGCATAATATTTCTGAAATGTCACTCTGATACTGTATGCACCTGAGTGTTCATGTCTCTGCCATCAGATTTTTGTGTGGATTTGCAATTTGAAATGCAGAATCTGGTCGCGCTAAATAAAATGAACCTTGTGGAATCATTTTATCTGTTTCCTACCAATGTGACCTTTTCTTCAATATTTCACTTTGCATGTCTTACTGATGGATAGTATGATTTCAAGAGACTTTAGTATATGGTTAGGCTGCCAGGTTTGGATCTACATCCAATTATTTTTGAAGGTCAGAGGCACTTGCACTGGGCACCCTGGTTTGTCTTAGTTTCAGCTGGGATGGATTTTTCTTCAGAGTGCTGGGTATGAAGATATGTTCTGGCTCAGGAGAAAAATGGTGTTGATAACAAACTGATGTTTATAGTTCCTGCTAAGCAGTACTGTACAAGGCCATTCACAGCAAGGGGCCCAAGGAACTGGGAGGGAACAGAATTAGGGCAGCTGACTTAAATCAGACAAAGGGTTATTCCATACCATATGACATCATGTGGAAGGAGTTTTGAAGGTGCTGGAAGTTCATCTTGTTCTTCTTGTTCTCTTCCACTGCTAGGGGTCTAGCTGAGCATCATTTGGGGAGTGGTGAGCAATTGCTTGTAGTACATTCACATATGTATATATATATATAATCATGAATATTATCCTTTTCCTTTTCTCTATCTTAGTAGTTTTTCTTAACCCATGAATTCTACTTTTTTCCCCCCTGATTCTCTCCCCCATCCAACTTGCAAGGGGGAAGTGATTGAACAACTGTGTGGTACTGAGCCACCCACTAGGATAAACCAAAACAGTTCCTTTTCTTAAATTCCAATTATGCTGGCAACAAGAATAAAGAAGAGGATAACTCTACTGAATAAACAGACCATTGGTTTGCTATCATCAACATCCTTCTTATTATAACACACAATTTATTTCTTCCATAGCTGCCAGATGTAAAGGTCTTAGTACATTCTTATTCCAGCATTGGGCTTTCCAGAGGGCAGAACTGAATTGGTTCAGCTGAACCGAATTAGTCTGGCAGTTCTGGTGTTAATTTTAGTCTTAACATATGAAGTTGTTGAACAGTAAGAAAGTAAATACCAAAGCAAAACATGCCAAGACATTCCTTTTTGACATGGCAGAAGAAAGGAAAATCTGCAACAAACAGCCTCTGCAGTTCACTACAGCAAAGAAGTCTAAATATCAGCAATACTTGCCCCTTCTTGGACAAAATAGTAGGGTTGTAGTTCTTCTAAGGAGTAATGAAACAATAGACAAAGTCTCCTACTCTGCTCTATCTGTCCTGAGACTGAAGTCACCTATTTAAAACTTTCCAATGTCTGCGAAAGAATTCTGATCAAATAAATCAAAATGGGGCAATCATATACTTGAGTGACATTCTGAATACTTAGAAATTAAAGTTCACATTTATGCTCTATCAGCCACTTTTTTTTTTTTCTTTTTCTTTTTTTCTTTTTCTTTTTTTTTTTTCCCCCTCTATATGCTGGCTTCAAAATTAAAACATTCTGTAGTTTCTCTGAATTATTTTTACATTTTATCCTTGTGAAGATCCAGACTTTGCTTTTGGTTAGAGGGAACAAAAGTCCTGAGGACTACAATGTTTCACATTCTGTGGAAGCTGTAAAGTTCCCCTGAAACCATTTTCATTAGTTTTGCAAAAATTGCAGCCTTAAGGCTTTAAAAAGTGCTAAGCAATCAGCAGCCAGTCATCTGGGAGCCTAATTATGGAGTTTGGAAACAAATATGTCTTGGACTATCACTTTCCTTACATAATTTGTAAGATAGGTTTTAACCCCCACCTTTTTGTACAAATGTGTAAATAGTTGTGACTGCTGAGAATCAGAGATTTGTCTTCCCAGTTTAGTCTGTATGTGATATTAAAAAGCATCAGGATCTTCCAACCTATCATTTTAAGTCCCCCAGTGACTGATTTCAAACTACATTTAGAGAATTTGAAAAATCCCTGAGGAGGCAACAATGAATTGCGGGACTTGTCTTGGTATGCTTTGTGACATACCTATTCAATACTGCACAGGCAAAATAATTTTTTCCTCTTTTGGACATGGAGTAAATAAAATTAATTAAGATTATATTGTTCCCTGAATTGTTTCCTTACCAGGGATGTATGTAATAACCAAAAAATTTGCCACAATTTCAGCAACATTTTTTTTCTATCTTTCACTGGTAATAAGAGTAGACAGTTTAGCTTTTGAAATACTCTGAATAGATTGGCACAGACAACCTGACAGAAAGTGTGGAATGGGGACTAAGCCCTCTTATAAGAACAGAGTAAGCCAAGAATTTGGCTCATTTGTTCTTCACTCCTTTTGCAAATCATGACTAGGCTGATTGTTATCCTTATTTGAAGAAAGTAAATTAAACTGTGCACACTTAGGTATGATATGAATAACTATTTAATGGATTAGACTTGTTGCCCAGAGAGGTTGTGGATGCCCCATCCTTGGAGACATTCAAGATCACTCTGGACAGAGCTCTGAGCAGCCTTCTCTAGCTGTACGTGTCCCTGTTCATTGCAGGGAAGTTGGGCTATATGACCATTAAGTCCCTTCTAACTCAAACGATTCTGTTATTCTACATTTCTACCTCCATATTGCTTTTAGACAGTGTGTTTCATTTTGCTCTCATGCCCTATAATTGGTTCCAGTGTGAAAAAAAAACAAACTAAAAAAACTAAAAACAGCAAACGCACAAAAAAGATGCCTTCTGCCACAGTCTCTGGTCTTAAATATATCTGTTGCCAATCATTACCTCCCAATGAGACTAAACATCAGGCTCTGGATGCAGTATTTCATTAAAATGGTGCAGTGTTTTCTGAAACCTTGAGCAGAGATGTTCCTCTGAGGCTGTTGAACACATTTCTCTCTGAAAAGTTGCTAAGAACTGGTAAAGAATGGCAAAGACCACGGGTATAAGTTTAGGTAAACTTTTCACTGCAGGAATGGAGCAAGTAATATTGTTCCTACTGTATATGACTCCAAAATTGAGAGGAAAGACACCCTAGTAAGACCTGCATGTGATATTAAACACATCCTGTCCAGAGAGGACAGGAAAATTACACAAGAAGCTTGAGGGTGAGCAAAGCATGAGAAGGGAATGGTACAATAATACTGAGGAAAGCACAAATTCTGATCTGAGTTTGTTGATATAAAACTCTCCTCATATGTTGAGCTCCCTATAACAGACAGTAAAGCCTGAGAAACAACTACGTTAAAGCTAAAGAAACCTACAAAAGTCAACAAGCAAGGATATTTTCCTGGTGATCGCAACCTACGTAATCCCAGGAATTCGAAAGACTGGGGATGTGTTTGCTTGGGAGGTGATGAGGAAGGATGAGGATAATAGAGAATGTCCCTGTCCCTCGCATTTTCTGATGGTGTGTGCTATCTCCTGTACCACATAATTCAATGTAATTTTATCTATATTGTTGTTCCACCTCCCTTCTTATCAAGAAGGAACTGTGTTTCCCCTGGAGAGCCTCTCCCAGGTGACATCTGCTAAATTCCCCATATTGAGAGGGTAGGTGAATCATAACAGAGACACATCAGGAGAGGCACAAATCTATAGAAATAGTGAGGATAAGATGTGAAGATTATTCTGACAATGAAATCATGACAAATAGCTCAAAGATGAAAAAGGCAATAAGATAAAATGGGAAACTCAAGCTGGAGATTTCCAGGAGAGGAGTCAGAACTGCAAAGGTTGGTTTTAGATGAAAACAGTTTACCAAACAGATTCTCCTCTGAACACATCTGAGATTTGTAATTAGATCTAGTCACAAGATAGGACAGCTTATCTTCTTTAAACTTTAAAAAAAAATAAAAGTATTGCAAAGAATTGATCTGAAATATCATTCAGGGTCAGACCTATCATCCCTCTTTGTTGATTTATGTCTGAGCTGCCAGCCCTCTGGGCATCAAGGAAGGAAACTTCATTCAGTCAGAATCTGATCACACGGTCAGTTTTTCTTCTGGTATCTGATATGAATTAACGTCCCCACTAGAAACTGCCAGTTTAAATCATCAATTGCTAATGGTTAAATTAGCCAGGCCTTGTTAGCTATCTAAATTTTCAGTCATTTTTTGGAATTACATTTATGATCTGTCTGATTAGAGAAACACAGCGCAATACCCTACGTCATCTTGTGACGATATGAAAAACTGAACAGGGAAAAATCTAAAAGCTTTTCACTTTTCAAAAAGATTAAAATAAAAGGCATTGAGAAAATGTTGCCTATGTTTTTATTTAGGGGAACATGGTGAAATAAAGTGCAAACAGGACTAGAATATTAAAAAACAAAACAAAACAAAAAACAAAACAAAAAAACCTGAAGCACCTTTTTAATTATTGACAAGTGATGTGAATGAAAAATATCAAGTAGTTTTATTTATAACAGGATGGACAAAAGTTAAATGTGGATATGAAAAGTGTTTTCATTTCTGCAGTTTGTGAATGCTCTATCACATTTTTCTTAGATGAAAAGCTGGACAAGCAGGTAGGGTCTAATTCTTTACTAGAATAATCATTTTAGCACCTTTGGAGTCATCAGAATTACGACAATCTATGACAACTGAGGTTTGCTTCCTGATGCTGGAAAGTTCCTGTCCTTAGATACAAAGCAGGAAGCGCACCATTTAGGTAGTTTATTGCAAACAAATCAGCTATTCTGTTAGCTGGTGCATGTCCTTTTGTTATACCCATTTGCCATTGCTATTCATTATATTTAAGTGAATTCTTAAGCCCTCTCCTGTTGCTTATAGCTCAGCTCCACTTAGCCTTTATTCAAAAATACAGTTTCATATTTTCTTAGTTTTCTTTTTTTTCCATACTAAAAGTTCACATCCCTATCAGCCTTTCCTCATAAGAGAAGTGCTTTAACCCCTTGGTGGCCTTATGTCAGACTCTCCTTGCATGTCCATGTCTCTGGACACAATACTCCAGGTGTGACCTCACCAGTACTGAGTGTTTGAGCAGAGGGGAAGGATCATCTCTTGAGACTTGCTGGCAATACTTTGCCTAATGTAGCCCAGAATACCATTATATTTAGCATCAAGGGCATGTTGCTAGCACATGTTCAAACTGATGTCATAGAATCAGAATTATTAAGGCTGGAAAAGGCCACTAAGATCATCTAGTCCAACCATCAACCCATCACCACCAGCCCCCTAAACCATGCATCTCAATGTCACATCTGTGTGCTTTCTGAACATCTCCAGGGGCGATAACTTTAACACCTCCCTGGACAGTGAGATTCCAATGCCTTGCCACTGTATCTGAGAATAAATTTCTCCTAATATCCAACCTGAACCTCCCCTGGAGCAACTTAAGACCATTCCCTCTTACCCTATATCTAGTTAACTGAAGAGGAGGCCGACACCTATCTAGCTACAACCTCCTTTGAGAGAGTTGTAGAGAGTGATAAGGTCTCCCTCTAGTCCTCTCTTCTCCAGACAACAATCCCAGAAGTCGTAGGTCCTTTTCTGCTATGTTGCTTTCCAGCTGTGGCCCCCAGCATGATGCTTGGGATTGTTCCTCCCCAGGTGCAAGACTCTCAACTTCCCTCTGCTAAACATCACGAGATTTTTGTAAAGATCCCTTTGGATAGTTGCACAGCTCTCTTTGAAGTCAGCCACTCCCCCTGGTTTTGTGTCATCTGCAAATTTACTGAGCGTGCATACTGCCCCATCATTCAGGTAGTTATTGAAGATGTTACACAAGACTGGACCCAGTATTGATCCCTGGAGTACTCTGCTTGCTATTGGCCTCTGCGTAGGCTTTGCACCACTGACTACCTTCTGGGCTTTGCCATTAAGCTAGTGTTTGATGCACTCCACTATGTTCATCCAGTCTAGACACCAACAGCTTCTGATCTTACGTGTAACAGTGTCAAAGTCCTTACTGAGTCCAGGAAGACATCATATGCTATTCCTTCATCTCCCCTGCTAACAAGGCTTATGTCAGATATTAAGCTCTTACGTTCCATTTACAATCAATCATTCACTTCACGTGCTGGATGGCTCAGCTTTTACTGACAAGAAATTCATTACTTTATCAGATCAGTCACTAATCTCTGTCACAGTTTTAGGGACAGAATCATATGTTGAAGTTAACTAAACACAACCAATGCTACTTCTTACTTGGTTTTGATTTAATATCTTCCCTTACCAAGTCCACTTTCCCAGCTGCTGATTTTCCAATTGCCCACAGCAGCAGATGAAATCCTAGCTTCTAGCTGCAAAGCTCTTACTGACTTCAGTTAAAAACAGAATTTTACCTAATGGCAATCATTCAGCACCTTTGAAAAATGGGGATTTAACAATCAACCAAAGGTCAGAGCCAAAATCAATGGCAGAAAAAGAACTAGACTTCTACAGGGGTCTAACTCACAGTACAGCCCTGGGAGCACAAGGTGCATTCCTTCTAGGTATCATGTCACTCACTTTTCTTCCATTTCTGAGCCTATTTTCCTAGCACTCACTGGACTGGAGAAGAAGTGTGACAGTACACTGATAAAGTTGCAAACTTGCACCACTCCTTAATCCTGCACTATGAGGGAATTTAAACATTCTGGTAAGAGAAATATCTTCAGGCAGGAGGAAGAAAAAAGTAAGTTTTCAAAAACTCCAGCTAAAAAAGGAAAGTGAAAAACACAAGCTGTTAAGAGTATGAAAGGTTCAAGAGGGTAGGAGCACTGATGCCTTGAGATTTTAAGAAGAGCTGTGTTGGCTTAATAGGAACTTACCCCAACTTCTTTCCTGCTTTGAGAATGGAGAGCATTAGTCTAAGAAAGAAAGGAGAAGCATGGCTGCTTTGAAGGCTGTTAAGTGTGCTCACCTACTGGGAAAAAGAGAGAAAAGGAAGAACTAGTTGGTTAGAGTTGACAGTGCATCACAAGGATAGCTATTGTCAGCTCTGTGAGGCCAGCAGAATTTCCTTGATCTAGTTTAACAAATCATTTTCTGAATCCAGAGGTTATATTGTCTTTAGGACAAATGTCAGGCTGTAGAAACTGTTCTTGCAGTTTGAGGGTAAAGCTGTTAATACGACAGCAAAGAGGCAAGATCTTAGATTAGCAGGATGAAAAAGACTGAAAGTTGCCGGGGAGATAAGACTAATTCAAATCCCGTTTATACTATTATAAGTATTGGTTTATTCCCTATTAACGATAGCTTGAAGGAGATCAGCTTCAGTGCCGATCCTTTTTACTTCAATGCCCCTATCTTCTGCCCACCAAGTGTCTGTGTTCTCTCTTTTCAACCTGATTAGCCAAATATAAAGGAGTTCATACCTGTACTTGTGCACTGAAACATGCATTTAGAAGATGAGGAAATTTGGATGCTTGCTTTTTTTGCCACCTTACATAAGAAGATTTTTTGGAGAGCCAGGAATTTCTCATTGTGTATCTTCTTAAAAATGTCCTCTTTACAATGCTCTGTTTGAATACAGTGAGTGCAGAACACCCAAAATCAGGTTGGATCATTGTAGGTACTTTTCAGGAACTTTACTGAGAAACTGCTAATATTGTGGCTGATGAAGTTTCCTATTAATTCTTAGGAAAAGGGGCTGTAGTAGGAGCATGGTGGGCTGATATCAAAAATTTTCCAACACAGGGACTGCTGGAAGAATTACAGAAGTTTTAGTTTGCTGCCTCTTGTGAAGCATAATGAAAACTGATCTATAAACTGTATTATTTGATCATAAGTTCTCTCAGATAAACATTGAGTAAAGAAATTCGTGTTGTGGAGGTCCTCCTGTTGTGAGCATACTGAATGTAATGCAACTTTACCATAGAATTCAGAGGTAGATATAATAATGGTATTTTTTACTCATTTGCAGAAAGTATGTTTCTTTCAATGGTATTAAAATACCCATCAAATGCCATACTTTGGGAAAATATTCACGTATCAGTTTTACTAATATAGAACCATGATTACTGCATATCTCCCAGGAGTTTTGTGAGGCTTGTTTAATTGAGGTTTGAACTGTCAGTATTTGTGAGATGAGATTATTTATCATTCATGAGCTTTCAAATGAATATCAGTTTCTCTGGGAGAAAAAATGCTGGCAAATCTTAAAAGTTTCACAATTTTAAGCACAAATATTCATTCTATACATTTTGTTATGAGTTACTTTGTCAATGAATTTGTCAATTCATTATCCACAGTTTGTTGTTTGCTGTATTCCTATCTAGAAAATTCAGTCACCCCTTCAGGTACCAGCAGTAATAGTATGTGACTTTTATGACCGTTCAGCCACCATAAGTAACACATAGAGGAACTTGGACAATCAAAGCAAACAGTGCATGAATAACACATAGAAAAAAAAATTGTTTACATGAGCTATTCCATGAATATTTATGAGGTAGAAACACGTTTGCAGAAATTAGGATCAGAGTGTAAAGAGAAAAGCAGGGCCAAATTTGCTGTAATTTGAGTTCTACCCATAATTTATTACTACACTGGAGTTACAGATGGGTGAACAACTTCAAGTTCAAATGAGTTGCATAGAATTGCACAGCATGTTGGTGGGGCCAGAAGAGAAAAGAGAATGTGGCAGCATGTTGAATGCGTATGATAATGCCTTCACTGCATCCCAGCCCAAGCTGCTGCGTTGTGATCCCTGCTAAACCATATAGTGGAAAGGCACCTATCACCAATATAGTATTGGATTGACCGAGTGTCTCGCTCCAATTTATAGGAGGGAGAGGAGGTTCTTTTGATATCTGTATACTCAGCGTGAGATTAAGAAACAACGGTTCAAATGTTGGTCCGACCAGTTTATTACAGATCTTAGTCAGGGAGATGGGGAAGGGGAGGACGGACGCTATTATGAATTAAGGTAATGGGGAAGGGAAGGAGGGCGATAGAAAA
>JAOWBP010053563.1:0-10980 GCA_028571105.1 Tragopan temminckii
TCTTGGCCACCTGGGCACACTGCTGGCTCATGTTCAGCTGAGCATCAATCAATACCCCCAGGTCCATTTCCTCTATGAAAAAAAAAAGCAGCAAAGCTCTGTTAGGTTGACTGCATGGCTTTGGTCTGCAAGGCCTGTTCTGCCCAACTGCTCAGTACAGACAGATATGGGTGTTTAAAAAAAAGAGGTCTGAGGATCACAGCCTTCAAAACAGTGCAGTCAGTTTTTGAAAGGCTGTTAAGGCAATGGTGCTCTGAGTACCCTAGCCAAGAAAAACTTCTACCTGCTGTCCTGCTGTCTCAGGGCGGACACCTCTGCCATGCAGGGGCCTTGAAAGTACCTTCAGTGGACCAAAGAAATGCCCATATAAAATGTGGGAGCGTAGCATACACGTACTCAGTATTACACTAATAGAACTCCAGCCTTAATCTTAAATTCCCTCCTAGTGTCAGGCTTTCAGTGTTACCTGTGTGTCCTGAGCAGTGAAGCATTTGTTGGCCCTTTATTTGCATGTGCAGCTCTAATTATTAGAGAAGAAAATACAAGAGAGAGCTTATGCTGCTGCAGCAGCCTTCAGCTAACCCCTTATAGACTTCACAGAGCTTCAAGCTACTAATTGTCCGAGTGATCTCATTAAAGAACTAAAGATAGCTGTGCAGGCTAAAATGCTTTAATTTCAGGGAAAATAATTCAAATCCAGTGAGGCCATGCAAACACTGACGAGCAAATGAGTCTCTGCTGCTCTTTGCTGCCTAGACCCTTAGCTGTCTTCTCCAACTAATTGCTTTGTCCCAATATAGAAGTATTTCATTCCCTCCTGTCAGTAAATTTTGCAACTCAATTAAGCAGGGTTCTTTTGATGTAATGAAAAGATTCTGGCAAGCCTGGTTGTGTTTTTAACCTTTATATTCACTGGGGGAAAAAAATTGTACACGGCCCATCTCTAAATGGCTCATACATCATTGTTTTTCATTCTTCTTATCTTGAAATTCATATCAGGCTTCCTCTCCCCCCCAGAAAAAGATAAATGGCCATGTGGGCCAAAATGGGGAAATTCAAAAAGAAGGGAAATTCACAAGCTCTGCTTGTGGTTCCAGCTTCTGGAGGGTAGTGGAGTGAAGGGTAGTGAGGTGCTGGCATGGGTTGCCCAGAGAGGTGGTGGATGTCCCAACCCTGGAGACACTCAAGGTCAGGCTGGACAGGGCTCTGAGCACCTGATGGAGTTGCAGGTGCCCCTGTTCATGACAGGGGGTTGTATCAGATGGCCTCTAAGGGTCACTTCCAACTCAAACAGTTCTATGATTCTATACCTGCACATTGGTACTTGATTCTCATGCTGCTTTAGTTTTTCTCCCAAAAGAATGAGTGTCTTCTAAAACTGCTGATGTTCACAGCATCCTTTTTCAGACAGCTCTCTCCTGAAATACCTGCAACATCATATTCTGTGCTCTTCCAAACCGTCTACATGCCATCTGTAGTCCCAGCAAACCCATTCTCTCAGTATTAAAGAACCAATTTGCCAAGTTTCTCTTTGCTGTCTGAGGCTTTGCAGTCTTTGAGGCTTTTAGTTATCCTTTCATGTAGCGATGATTTCAAGGTTCCTCTTTTCTTTCACCTTTGTAATAGTTGGGGCCTCTTCTTTGGAGGTGCTTTCCAACCTTAAATTCCTCTCTTATTAATATGAAATTTCATAAATAACATGTCAGGCCTTTAGCTGCCACGTCCTTTTCCACTCATTCGTTACAACACTGCCTCATCAATCATTTTAATTCATTATCTGCACCTTTTCAAACATTTCTTTCTCACGTGAAAACTACAGACTATCTCTACACGCTGTCTTAGCGTGGGCTTAGGGAACACCCTGCTGGTGTCCCTGCTGAAATGCAGCTGTGGGAACAAGTCGGCTCCCAGGCTGGTATCTGCGGTCAGGTGGTGGTGTCTAATGCATATTCACTGTTTGTTCTCACAGGTTCATGGAAAATCTGCAAACAGAAGTGCAAGAAATGGAATTCATACAGTTTTCCAAAGGCTTGAATGTCATGAGAAAGGAAGACTTTGCAGAATGGCTGCTGTATTTCACTGACGAGGAAAATAATGAAATTTACTGGCAAAACGTGAAAGACAGATTTGAAGCAGGAGAGGTTGGTACCTGGAGTGTGCTTTGTTTTGCTTCCTTATTTCTGCATACAGGTTTTCGTGTGAATGTGAGTATCTAAAAACAAAACCAGTTTCCAAATCAATTATGGCGGCTCTTGAGTGTTATGCAAATAAGAACAATGACAATTTACTAACTGAGAAATATAAGTATTGACAACAAGCATTCACACCCAAATGTTAAGTCCATTGAAATTAACAAAGTAGATTTACTGGCATTTGAAAGTACCATCCAGTATATATCATCTAATTCTCTGATACTCTAGAATATCAGTTTGGAAGAATTCAAGACTTTCTGCAAGTTTACAAACAACCTGGAAGACTTTTCTATTGCCATGCAGATGTTCACCGTAGCCAATCGTCCTGTTAAACGAGGTGAGTGCTCCACAGCTTCACATCTGTATTTTTTAAAAAGAAAATATGCACTTTTCTTACAGAATTTTGTGCAGTGCTACACAATCATGGCTATGAAAAACAAGTACAGTATTTTTTAAACCAATGAACTGAGGGAGAGAAGTTGTGTCTTTCACATATAACATATACTTAGGAGCAATGCAGCAAAATTTTTGTGGAAATACAAGTGTCTTTTGTTATGATTCTGAGGTTGTTATGTACTTGTGATACTTGAAAGACAGCTCTCCTGAGTTACCTGAAAACAGTAACAAAAGTTCCTGTTGAGACATTAACATTCATTAAGATGAATAGTTGGTTGGCTCACTTGAAAATAAACAGGGTGTCATGACAAGATCCTTCTCCTTCTCTTTGTGTTCTATTCGAAAAGGTGCAGTGCCATCTCTAGATTTATACTTACCGTAAAGAGCTGAAGCAGTTAACATCTTTTTAAAGACAAAATTTGGTGCTGTACATAATGTATTTTGGGACATTTTGAAATTGTGGTATATCCTTTTTCAGGAGGATTTTCTATTTAATTATACTTAAATGAAATGTAAAGGAGTCAACTGCATTTACAGAGAAATTATTGAAAGAAGCGAAGATGAGAGATGGAGTGCTCTTTTTTCTATTAAGCTTCAGCACTAATCATATTTATATAATTAGTTATAAACATCATTTGCCTATGAAATCAGAAGCACAATATTGCTCTATTTATCACTTAGTGGGACAACACTGTAATAATCTACAGTGCTACTCTAATGTAGTAACCTCCACTTCCTCCTTGAAACTCAGACATCTGTGATGCCTTCAAAAACACATCCCATTCACGTGGCAGAATGTGCTTGCAGTGATAATCTAAAACCATTTCCCTCTTGCTATCTTCTGTTTCATGACAATCCCATACATTTTCTTTTACTTGAGGCAAAACTCCAAATTCCTTATACCACAAAATACTCTAGCTAGGATATCCACAGGACATTATAAATCCTACAGAATGCTGCAATTTATGTGCTTTGCAGTGCCTTTACAAGTTCAGTAATGTAATGATGTCATATTCTGTCTTCACTAGCTGAGTTCAAGAGAGCAGTAAAGGTGGCAACAGGACAGGAGCTCTCAGATAACATTCTGGATACCATCTTCAAGATTTTTGATCTAGATGGAGATGACTGCCTCAGCCACAGCGAGTTCCTCGGTGTCCTGAAGAAGCGAATTCATCGAGGTTTGAGGGTAAGAAGCTGATGACATCTATCATTCCCATTAACAAACTTGTTTTTAAATACCACAGATTATTCTTACAACTATCTTATTAGTGTTTGTAGAAACACAAGTAGAGATAGTGAATGGAAAGAAATTATATTTTAAAATGAAGACTCCTTACTGCTTATGAATCTGGGAGGAGTGCTGCCATCACTGGTAATATACATGTGAACTATGGGAGCAGCAGCACCGCTCTACATATTATATTTATAACACAATCCGTGAGTGAGTCTTTTTAGTGTAAATGCTAAACATACTCTAATTTCATTAACAGGTACCACAACAGCAAGGCGTTCAAGGGTACTGGAAGTGCGTGAAAAGAGAAAGCATTAAAGGAGCAAAAGAATTGTGGAAGCAAAGTGGGAAAAGTCCTTTTTAAAAGCGTCCATTATTATTGGTTTGCTGTAAATGTTATGTAGGTGGTTTGGGTTTTTTTTTGTTTTGTTTTGTTTTTTTTTTTTTTTGTCTGTCTTGTTTACATAATAGCTGAATCAAAAATACTCTTTTTTACTACAGCTGAACTAAATTAACCCAATATCTAATGCAAAAAAAAAAAAATTATATTGTTCTAGTGTAATCAGTTGGATTTACAGAATTGTTATCACGTTTGACCTCCCTACAGAAATACTCTTGTTCTAGGGAATAATGCTATTTATTTTTTTGTGGAGTCTGACCCTGCACTGTGACCTCTGGGATGCATAGGATTTAATAGTGGCCACTGGCTGGAACATCCCAACAGTATCATCTCATGTTGGAAGAGTGGTCATCATCTCATCCAGCCACTAACACAGCAGTTCTCTTTCCCTGGTAAAGACAGAGTTCCAAAAAGGGAAACCATTTGCACAGTCCATGCAAGTCAAGGTACCTGCATCAAAAATGAAATCTCACATGGCTTGTGTCCCCATTCCTGTGAGCTGCTTGTTGCTAGTTCCTGGCGAATGGTTCCACCAGGTCCAGGGTGGATGTCCATTTGTCTGCCTTTACTGATAATAGCTTTAAACTGGAAATATAAGACTGCTGATACAGGCTTTAAAAGTTACATGTTGATCTGTGAATGTGCATTGAGACTCTCAGACCTCTTCAACAAACAGTATAAACAAGGAGGAAAAATCCTCATCCTCATTCTATCATAAGCAGTGATTACACACTGATTTGTAACTATTTTGCTTAATTGTAACACAGAAGATAAACGTGTAACAAATATTTACTTTGTGTCAGTAACAATTATGACCGGGAGTGCTGCAGTATCTCAGGAACTCAAGGTTATTGGCAGGAATAATAGACCCAACAAAAAATAAACAAATTATTTATGACTCCAAATTGCAAAGCTAGACATATGATGTCAAACAATAAAACAAAAAGAAGATAAAAATTAACATGAATGTTTTTCAGCCATAACACAGTGTGCTTCTCTGTAATCACACATGTGCATGGTACATGAGTTTTTTTCTTACAGATTCAAGAGCCTGTAGTCACAGGTCCAGATCAGTGTTCCTGGTTGGTCACTGCATATAGTAGACAGACTTTAACACACAGAGCTGTCAGCATTGCCTGTTTTGTCCAGGATGGGGTAAAGGCCTGACTTTTCAAGACAGGTTTGTTATAACAGACTCAAAAATGAACTGGGTAAAACAACCAAGAAATCTCACCACTCTGCAGATCCCACCTAAGGAGGGTTACAGGTAAGATATTTGGTGCGTCAGTGGCCATCGGGCAAGCTCGTGCTAAGGAAGAGTCCTCCCAGGTCTCAGCACTCTATAGGGAAGCAAGCAAAGCAGCAGCAGGCAACCACCTGCTACTCTTCCCTATGCAGCATTCTCTTGGAGCTTTAATTTAAATTGTGTGAAAGAGAAAATGCTTTTCTTTGTGTGATCTGTAAGTATGCACCCAGAGTCATCCACATGAACAGGAACATGACTGTGGGTGCCCCAAGACCTGTCTAGAAAATCAGATACCAGTGACTGCCAAGGATCCCTCTGCTTCCACCAGGAACCTCTCAAAAATGAAATAAAATGCAGTAAATGCTACTGCCTCTCCCCCTGAAGCTGAAATGGCAGTGCTCTGTGGGTAATGAGAAATCAGGCAGCTGTTTTCACTCTGTGCTTTTGGAAGCTGTTTATGGTGATGGGAACTATGAGTAAGAGCTGCTGGGAGCAGAGGTGGGGCAGCAGGGCTGGCATGGAAGTGCCACAACCAGCTTCAGATCACTAAACAATTTTTTTTTAAAGGACAAAATCAAGCAAGACACTTCTGTATCACAGAAGTGTGTGTGTGTTCCCCTACAGTGGGCACTGTTCCAGCTCTGCTATAATACAAGGCAGCCTTTTACTTGTTGCTGCTCATATTTTGGCAAATTGTTTTTACTTTGGAACAGAGATGATTGTTTAACAATTTATTCTTAATAGGTTTTTGATGTTCAACATTGCTTTTGTGGTTGTTTCTTGTTTTGTTTTGTTTACCAATGACACATATCCTGCAAGCTGTTTGGTTTTCTGTTGGAAAAATCAATTCATCTAGCTTTAGTGTATCTAGGAGTTTAATGCCTCATTGCTCATTCGTATCTGGGTTTGTGCAATCAGCAATATCTGCTTTTGGCAGCAAGTTACTAAAAATGGATTTCAAGTTTTATTTCTTAGCTAAAGATCTGGTGTTCAGTTCAGAGGAAAAAGAAAACAGATACGATTATTTTAAAACAAATGTCATGTCTATAGTAAAATAAGAAATGGAATGATTACTTAGGAATTAAAGTGCAATTAATATTTTCAGAAGAAACTATCCTGAACATGCAGCCAGGAAGGAATTCCTCTGAATGCCAGGGAAGATTTGTCCGTTGAAAAATCAGTCTCTGAGTTTAATCTGTAGCTTATTTTTGTTTGTTTTCACCAAAAAGATTTGTGAAACAGTCTTAAAATCATTTCTCAGATAAAATATCTTAGACTGAAAGAGTTGTTTACATCAGTGTTTAGACCGACCTTGTCTTATGAGGAATCCATTGTAGTTTTAATTTTTTTAAGTTCCTTTTAGTAACTGTATGGTATTTGCAAGCTGTCTTTCAACATCACTCAACACAATTTATTTAAAGGTCTTGCCTACTGCCAATGTGCCAATTAAGTGTATCAATTACGACTTTTTTGATCTTAGGAATCCTTCCTCTGAACAGAAATATACTAAAAACAAAATAAAATTAAATGCTAAAAAAACCCTCCAACTTTGCTTTTGAGTGTCATTACATATTGTGGAAGTCTCATAAACTGATTTAACGTATTTTAAAAGAATACACAAGATACTGCCAGATAAAGGGCTGAAATGGGAACAAATCCAGAGAGTTAGAGGAAATCTTTCAAAATTCGTATCTATTGTCCATACTTTGACTTAAGCATAGAGATGGATTAATAAATGTACATTGGAGTTTCAAATAATTTTCTTCTCATGGAAGAGTGCCAACATGTCTTGTGTCTTCAGCCTTTCCTATTAAACAGTCACAGCAGGTCAGGAAACTATTCCAGTGAAGAAAGAAACCTTCAGTCCTTCTGAACAGTCAGTATGTATCTCAGTGATGTGGTTGTTATTACTGAGATCCACACTGACCAAGCAACAGCCCCTCTAATGCCACTGGGCACAGAGGAAGCATGAAGGCAAAACCTGTGGACATAGACACATATTGTTAGCACCAGGCAGCCACAGAAATTCCTCCTAGAGAAACTGAAGATGTTGCCCAGCAAGAGGTGGAAAGGAAACCTGAGAGACTTGAGCGTGTACAAAATTAATCCACAAACAAGCTTGCAGCTCCTCGCTCATCTACTTTCTGAAGGTTTCCTGCTGTCTTTGTTGATTAAACAATTCCTAGTTGGTTCAATAATGTAGAAATTATGCAGCATATGTGGAGACAGATTTCCCATTAGGCTGGTGTTGGCTCAGTTAATAAAGTTTTTGCTTCATTAATCAGAAGGCCGTGGTGCAGAGCTCTCCTCATGGACCCCAGGAGCTGCGCTGCGGCTCATGCACACCATCCTCCCAACACTGCCCAACTGTGCACCCACCTGTGTTGCGTCAGAAAGTACACCTCATTCCTTGGAGAGCAAAAAGCTGTGCTTTTTCACACCGACATGCCCAATTGGAAGCTTGTTCTTTTGTTTTCTGCCCCGGCTGATGGTGGCCTGCCTTTCCTCACCAACTGTGATGTGGAAATCAAATCACAGAATGATTAAGGTTGGAAAAAAACACTAAGATCATCCAGTCCAACCATCAGCACGCCCCTACCATGCTCACTAACTATGTCCCTCAGTGCCACATCTCCACATTTCTTGAATCCCTCCAGGGACAGTGATTCCAGGGACTGGGCAGCCTGTGCCACTGCCTCACCACTCCTTCCAATAAGAAATTTTTCATGATATGCAACCTGAACTTCCCCTGGTGCAATTTAAAGGGAGAAAGGCTCTGGGAGACTCTAGCAAACTTAAAGATTGAAGGCTCTGGGAGTACACACTCTGCATTTGGCAAAATGTGAGATTCACTTTGGCCTCATAGCAAATGTTCCCAGACAGAAAAATTTGGAAGAAAGGAGACTCTGTAGTCAAAGCAGAGAAATGTGTGGGATTTCAGACACCAGCGAGTGCCAAAACATCCTCTGAAGAGTCTGTCGTTGTCACAGAATCATAGAATACCCTGTGTTGGAAGGGACCCATAAAGATCATCAAATCCAGCTCCTGGCTCTACACAGGACCACCCACAAATCAGACCACATGTCTGTAGAGCATTGCCCAGACACCTCTTGAACTCTGGCAGCTCCGTGCCGTGATCACTGGGCCCTGTTCCAGGGCCTGGCCACGCTCTGGTGAAGAACCTTTTCCTGATCTCCAATCTGACCTTCCCCTGATGCAGCCCCAGGCCGTTCCCTTGGGTCCTTCTCCATGAACTGCAGAGGGAGCACAGAAGATGAGCTTCTCCAGACTTAACTTGTACTTTGGCAATGCCTTCATTGTTCATAAGCTTTAATGGATCCTAAATAAGGGTACTTGCATTTGGACTTCTTTTCTATAAATTGAAGTGCTGTTTTCTTGGAAGAGTGAAAACTCTTAGAAAGGAACAGTTTTAAAGACTCGTCAATACAGTGTTTCGTTAAAAGAAGCAAAGCTTTTTTAAATGCCCTTTGAATAATCTATAATTTAGGAGACATGAACATGACCAAACAAAAGGATGCTAGGAAAGCAAGGTATAAATCAACACAGCTGAAATTAAGTGTTTCAAATGCTGTTTGAACAAAACAAGTTCTTTGCAATTTAGAATTTGACCCAATGCAAACAAGGACAACTAATCACTCACAGTTAATGTATACGAGATTACATGAGCTGTACTGGAATGCAGAGAGCAAGTACTTGAGCCATCTCCTTTGGTTTTATGCAGATATCAGAAATCAAGCCTACAGAAATTGATTTGTCTGTTTATTACCGGGAACAAATAAAAAAGATTCCTAATGAGCCACATTATTATTTTGCACCAACCTCCACCTACGAGGATGCTGGGTTGCTGCTGCCAGGTCATGGCTTGTTCCTAGCCCTCAGAGGAAAGAAACACTGAAGCAAAATTGAGATGAAATTATGAAGATGAAGGCTAAAGAGAACAATGAGAACATCTGAAGGAGTATTTGCTGTGTTTTGCTGTAAGGCAGCTTTACAAAAGGACAGCAAATGTTGGTAGCTATATATTTTTTTTCATTAAAAAAAAAAAATGTTGTAAGGGGTGATGTAGTAATTTACAGTGCAATAAATTTTTCCACCTTTTCCCTGCTAAGTTGTGTGAATTGTTTATTGCAAACAGACCAACAAGCCTCTAGAAGACTGTGCAGGAGACCCCTCCCAGAGCAGAGTCTGCAAAGGTACATTTCACTGCTCTCACAGAGATCTTCACGTACTTTTGTAAAGCAGGTGGGCAGCCAGAAAGGGGCATGTGAAATGGACCAGGGATACCTGGGTTTTGCTTCTTGACAATTATGGGATGACCTCACATGAGCTGTAGCGCAGTGCTTCAAAGCCAAACAGTCACACAGTCGCTTCTAGCAGAGCATGCTTCCATTCTGCCTAGCATCCATCTAAGGAGTTCTTTTCTGGTCAGGAAGTCACAGTAGATACATCCCAGATGGCTCTGAGAAGTGGGAGATGTTACTCCCTGAGCCAAGTGGTCCTTATGCAGTGCAATTCCTCGGGTGGGAGCACACCAGCCAGGTCAAGCAGCCCTCCCAGCACTTCCCAGCCTCATCAGCATCTTTCTTTGATTCATTTCTACTTCAGTTCCTCTTAGAATGGAAGCACTGCACAGATATTTTCCTGGCAATAACTGGTCAAAAATCATCTCTCACAGGCTTATACATCTGTCACTGGCTTTGTGGTTCATATTCACTACTTCTTATAAAGGGTTACGATATTATTATGAAAGTCAGGGAGAAGGATGAAAGCAGTGTCAGAGGGCAGTAACAGCAGCCACAGGCACCACAGGCTCAGCACAAGCTGGTTGTAGTTGCACCTCCCTGAAGACCTATTCTGGCCCATTCCCACCGATGGTGGTGTGGCACTCAGGGCTCAGTGCAGGATGAAGAGCACACATGCTGTGAAGTTGCTCACTTCCAAAAGTGGTTGGTTAGACAAGCGTTCACACTGTATGTACACATCTTCCTTGTAATTCAAGTTTCAACAGCCCTGTACCCAAGACTTCTGATAGGGTGATGCAGGGTTGTATATTCCACTGCTGACAGTTTCATATTCCATAGCTCACACCCATCCTTTAATAAGGAGGTCACCATCCCAGTGACCCTCAGAAAACAGCACCTCTCTAACGTATTGCCCATGAGAAAGAAATTCATTCTTTACAAGAGTCAGGGGAGGATCAGGTTGAGAGTTAGGAAAAGGTTCTGCACCAAAGGGCAGCGGGCACAGGCCCTGAGCTGCCAGAGCTCAGGGAGCATTTGGATACTGCTCTCAGACACAAGGTTTGATTTTGGGTGATCCTGTGTGGAGCCAGGGATTGAACTCAGTGATCCTTATTGGTCCCTCCAACTCAGGATTTTCTATGACACTATGATTCTAAGTAAGCAGCCAACCACTGGTTCAATGTTGTCATTGCCAGTGGCTATGCTTGGTACAGTGAACAACTGGAGATTCCTGAGTTTGATATCTGAGGTAT
>JAOWBP010053564.1:0-10980 GCA_028571105.1 Tragopan temminckii
GCCTCCAACTCAAGTCAAATGGGCTAATTCAACAGTACTGCAATATTGCTCTGAATTAGACATTGCACCCTGGCTACTCTCAGCAAGCAACGTTCTCTCTGCAAAGCTGGGCTTTTAGTTCTTCAACAGCTCTGAAATGCAAAAGCAGCTATTACACAGCCATGCCTTTGCTATTGCTGCTGCAGACATGTAAATAGATTTTCTTTCTGCCCTCTCAGTCACCCTCCTCACTCTACTGCCACAGGCCAAGCTCACAGCTTCCTCCACAGTTCCTAAACACTAGCAACATCAAAGGTTCGTTTTTCACTCACCTCAGGATCAGCACCTCTGAATACATGGATCAGGTGACCTGCAGTGCGAAGGGAAAATATACCAGATGCTGTGAAATACAACCTGTACTGGTGAATCCCACAGAATATGTACAGCCAAACATTTTTTCCTTTCACAAGAGCCCTCCAGCTGACACAGTTCTTCCACATAGCCAGCAAGAGAGCAGGACAATATTCTTGGTTGTGCCTATGCTTTGGCCTCTTTTGCCAGTAAATGAATACAAACTTGATCAAGAAAATGTAAATTGTTCTTTAACACCCAATATTTCTCTTCTGCCCAACAGCTAAAGCTGCCTTTTTTATCCTCTCCTTCAGGTCCTTTTTTTTAAAAAATATGTTGCATGCACTAATTCCCATTAAGTTACTGAAAACAGTTGCCCAGAAAATCTTCCCCCAAGCCCCCCTGAGCTTTCATAGTTCTACTTTGAAACAGCCCAGGAGCAGCTCTGGGGTTCAGAGCAGACACTCTCTGTTTTGGAATTTGCACTTCACTGCAAAAAGAATCACTATTTTAGCACTCAGTAAAGGGTCTTGTTAGACAGTCAAATCCTTAAATGACAAAATTTAGAAAAAAAAAATCAGCTTTCTCTGAATTCCAGGCAGAACTGCAGAGTTCTTTGAAGGCCCTCTGAGAACACCTCCCAGTCTGCCTTTTCAAAGTTGTCCTGCTTGACCCAGCACACTGAGGAAATGACAGACTTGGCTGCCACAGACTCTCCCTTGGAGGGAAGGGAACCCCTGCATGTTCCCTTGCAAATGCTGCCCGCACCTCCCTGGCTACAGACACCCTCTTTTTAGTTGAACGTGTTTACAGGAGCTTTACCAAAGCAGTGGCATCCTAATGGTCTTTTTGTTTCAAAATCAACTCAGTTACTAAGAAAGAGCAGAAAGACCTACACAAGCCTGCTTAGGTTACACCCAGGGAAAACCTCTACTCACGTGTCAGGTTAGTCAGGTAATAGCTGGAATAACCAATGCCATACACAGTGCAAACTGCAGCAGCAATTGCCTCCATGATTTTAGCACTGCTGTGCAAGTTTGCAGACTGTGCTCTAACACAAGAAAAAACAAGGCTCCTGTCAGAGTGCAGCTGCCCCCTGACAAGGCCTCAACCAGGAGGATGCTCCTGCTCTGAGCAAGCCCAAGAGCTGCTCTGACACTGAGGCCTTCCATGCACCAAGGCAACCTTCTGATGACAGCACCACAATGTGGCAACCGTGCCCTGACATCACAAAGCAGCTGCTCTGCGTTGGTCTGTGAACTGATGTAAAGCAACCCAAGCTTCCCTGCAGCAAACACAAAATAGCCTGGGAAGTTCTCCTCTGTCACAAAGCAGCACAAACTCCCCTCGCGGGCCAAACCCCGTTGTTCAAGGGGTCCAAGAGTAACTCAAAGAGTGCCCCAAGCACCTACAGCATGTACCCCAAGTGAATACTGAGATGGGACCAAAGCAAAGGAAACTAGACCAAGAAAATGGCCCAAAGCATTGCACAGATTCAGGAGAGAAGGCACTAATTGCACAACAGCTGTAATAATTCCTAACAAATCTCCCCACACACTTGCACTTTTATTGGACATGCCCTGGGCCCCTCTGTAGGTCCATCTCTACCTCTGCCTTTATTCCTCTTTGGAAGCCGTCGAACGGGCAGGATTTGCCCACCCGCAGCAGCTGCTCCAAGCTGGGAACGCAGCTGGCAGTGCTGATTTCCAGAGGCTTCTGGCTCCCGGCTGAAGCCAAGGCCAGGAGCGGGTTGAAAGGTGCTGGCGCTGCTGCTGCTCTGTGCCAGAGAGCCCCGGCTGGGAGGGCACGGTGCCCGCTGCGCCGTGGGCTCTCTCTCTCCTGCCACAGCTGGGCGCACCTGGGAAGGAGTGACGATGCCTTGTGGGGCTTTGCAGGGGCTGCATTTCTCTGCACACACTCAGGCCGCCTGGGGCACAGAGCTTTGGCCCCAAGAAAAGGTAAACCAGAGGGAAAGGACTGGAAAATGTTTCATTTTGACCTTTCTTTGCTCTTCAGTAGAAGTGACCACAATGAGAGGTTACCAAGCAGGGCTCCATGCCTGCTGCCAGCTCAGCGTTAGAAAGGAGGCGTTATTTGATTTCAGTGCTGGGTGCATGGGGAATCACTGCCCTAACATGTGCACACCCAGCAATCTCACTTACTAGTTTGTATCAGTGGAACTCATTACTTTGCTGAAACTCACAGGCTAAACATGACCTCAAATTATTTGACATATTTAAATCACTTGTCAGAAGTTCTTGATGTGAGAGTAGGGGTATCCTGAAGGTCTCCGGTGGTCATTTGGGGAACATCCCCATGTGTCAGGGATAGGAGACAGATCTGAGGCCTGACATGTTTGGTCCGCAGTGTTGCACATCGACAAGATAATGCAGAAGACGACTCTATTGTTAGTTAGTGGGACTAAGTTCTAGAAATGAAACTAGGTATGGGTCACCTGGTGGAATTCATCCTGGCAAAGGAGAAACAATACATAATAGAGCCATTGTTGGCATGGAGTATGATCATGGGCCGATGTGACCTCATCTTGTAAGTTGGCCCTGGACGAAAGGATGTTGAAACTGGCCACTCCTGAGGAGGAGATATAAGGTGTGTTCCTGGGGTGGAGGGGAGAGGACGACATGATGCACGCCATTTTTATCCAGGGGATGCCCTGAAGGAGTCCTGCCCTTCTGCCCCTCCCACTCAGGAACCGTGCTCTATCTCCTTCTCCTGCTCGGTGGCTTTTCCAGCATCCAGGGGTCGGTATGTATTTATTGCTAACGTGACTACACTAAACAGGCACTGGATGAGAAAACTACAAGGCCAAACAACAGTGGAAAGGAGACAGAAGAATCCAAAGAAGAATTTTAAAAGATTGCCTGAATATTTAGGCATGGTATCAGGAAAGCCTGATTTTAAGCTCACTTAAAATTGATGTTTGCAAAGGATGACAAAGGTTTTTGCAATATAGCTCAGGTTCTAGGTATCCTTACTAAAAACATCTCCAGAACCATGAATATTCAATGAGTCACTCAAGCCACAAACTTCCTTGCTTGGAGGAAAACCAGTTTCTTCTGTTCTCCACTACTCCTTGTGTAAGTCAACATGAATGCCTGTGTATACAGACCCATGCAGGCGTAGACTGATTGAGAGGTCACCCAAGTTCTGTTACCACAGACACAGCAGACTGTGCTGGGCAGGAAACGTATCCCAGGTGATTCCATCTGCTCTCACCCATTTCAGTATTTTTTTACCAATTAAAGCTTTCTACAACCATTCAAAAGTTGAAAACAAAGATTACCCACTATAAATGATGCACAGCTTCTTGACAGGAGTCTTAGAGATTCACCTAGCTCCCTGAAGTGGGAAACAGTGTTTCCACAATAATATAAGTGTATATAGAAAAGCCATCTTTTCTACACCTGCCAGATATGCTTTCCCACACTCACCCCAACCACTACTGGAGGCTGGACCCTACCAAAACTATGATTTTCAAAATTTTTGCTTCCACAAATAACGTGTAACAGGCCAGTTGTTATCTGTACCTATCCACAATACCTGTGGTTACTGATATGGACCTGTTACTAAAGGACTGCCAGGTTCTGAACCTTTGGTTTGGTGCATTGCACTGGACTTTCTGCTGACTGAAAATTGTAGGGAATGTAAACTATGAGCTGTACTTAAGCTGCCTACTGCCATTTTACAATGGCTTTAAAAGGAAACTTACACAATTTTTTCTCTCCCCTGTGCATTTTCGGACTCTCTGGAATCTTTCTTGGTATTTGCTAGCACTGAAAGAGCTTCTGTGCTGCCACCTTTCTCTGCATTCAAAGTATCTTCAAGTTCTTGAATTCTTAACTACCAAGCGATAAGAAAGCAGTTAAAGGAAGTTAGGAAAGACTCTCAAGGTCTTTAATGCACACACTGTCCTGTTCTGCTTTTTACAGGTGAATATATTCTATTAATTCCATATAGAATTAGAAAGCATTGAACACATCTCAAAATGTAGTAATACATAGAGTTCAAAGCAGAGAGAAATAGATATGCTGACCAAAAGCACATTTTGTTGTCCTTTCATTGTGTTTGGATTTTCCCGTTTTCAATTATTTAGATTATTGAAAATTTCCAGGGGAATTCTATTTTTTAAGTAGACTCGTGAAAAGGTGAGATTAACAGGAAAAGCTACACTTGCACTCAGAACAAAGCTCATATGGAGCTTGTTCACGTACATAAACAAGGAAGAAAACCTTACCAGTTCTTCACTCACAAAAGAGAAATCTCTAACTTCAAGGAATGTTACCCTCCCAGTTCCTCTGGATGTTGTAAAAGTAGAGAGGGAATCAAGAAAACTAAATCATCACTGCTAACTTAATCATCACTTCAGAAATCTAAGTGTCTATACTCAGAGCAGGTCATAAGAAAATACCTGACTGAAGAAGTGGCAATGCTTATTTATCTTCCTCAGAACACAAGAAAAAAAGACGAAATTCCTTTTTGTTTTCTCTCTCTTTGTTTTTCAAAAATCCAATGTGAAGTGTTTGTTAGTCAGCACGAGATCACTCGGCAATCATCACACAGGTTTTTCACACTTGTTTTTCAAAAGAAACCCCACCTGCTTTATGGGATCAAACCCTGTGTGATACAGTTCAATACTACAAGAATTTAATATTCAAGTACACATATTACATTTTATCACATATTCAAACTTCACTGGTAACTGCAGATGTCATAACTTTGAAGCTGAAATCTACTCTGACTAATTCCATTGGAAACTGCAGTCTCAGGATGCATTAATCTCTCACACCTAGAGAAGTTGGATGTATGAGCTGTATCTCCAAAGTTGTCTAAGCGCTCATTCCAAAGATACAGCACAGGACATTTTAACAGCCTAACTATTCTGAAACATTTCCTTTCCCCTCACTGTTTCAATGCTACTTTGAATTCTCCAACATAAGAAAGTGATATTTTATTTTAATATTTATTCTAATAACTTGAAAGTTACATTAAAAAAAATGTATTTTTCTATTACCTTTTACCATTTTGAAACTCATTGCAAAAACTCTACTCGGTGGTTTCACTTAAGCAAGGAAGTCTCAGCATTTTGGAAGATTGTACCTTTACAAGTTCATCTTCTGTTTTACTGCAAACTTCTACCAAATATTCAATAAAAAGTTACCTGCATGACTTCTGTAGTGTATTTACACTGCAAACGTGCTACTCGTGCTGCTTCAGCGTTTTCCTCCAGCTTCTTTGTTTTCACTGTAGCTGCCTAAAAGTACATCTTGAAAATATTGAAGTCCAGAAAGATGATAACACCACACAAAGACAACTTTACGTGTTCAGTTGATTAGGGCTCCATAAACCAGCCTGTGGTATCTGAACTACTTGCACTTTGGAGCTGCAAAAACTCGTACCAATAAATAAAAAAAATTAAATAATATTAATAAATAGATAAAATAAAAAATTACATATCCAGAATACAAAAATAACATTCTCTGTTTAGTTAAAGAAATTGATGCAGGATGATGTTCTTGCTGCATTTTTTATTGTCACAGATACCTATCTCCAGAAAAAGGCCTGGACACGGAATTTCATCTGGAAAAATGCTTTTAGCAAAAGCAGTAACTGCAGAACTGCTACAATAGAAATTTGCATACAATTTTAACGACACTGTTTACTATCAAAAATATCTTTTCACTTGGACTGAGGACTGAATTGAAAAGAACAATACACCCCAAAATGACTCCTGCCTTCAAGTGATGCAACAAAGGTCAAGAAAAATTCGTTAATATTAAAAGTCATTTAAGACAGACATACTTCAGGTTAAATAGATGGAAGTGAAGTCATTGATTTTGGACAAGTAAAGCAAAGTAGCAAGTATGTAAGACTGAATCTTGACTCTAAGCACTTCAGTGAGGGAAACAGTAACAGCAAAATAAATACATAAATAAATAAAAATTTTAAAAGCTGTTGGCAATAAATTCAAACTCTATATAATCTCATACATTCACAAAAGAAAAGAACTGAGAAACAGAGATCCGTGGAAAGCCTATTAAAGAGAAAGTCAACAACAGCACAGAGCTTACCAAACCTACTCCGCAGTATCAGCCAAAAGACTCCTCCCACAAGATTTATCTGCTTAACATAGTTAATTAAAAGAAATATATCCAAATCCTGCACAAATACTCCCCCTATACCTCCATATTGCTAAGAGTATTTTCCCAGTGGCACAAAATTTTCCCCATCTGCTCTTCAAACACCCGTCTCAAGTCGGCCTCCTGTGAATCCACCTTTCCTGAGAAACAAACGCTCTACATTTTGTTACTCAAACACAAGGCAATCATAGCCTAAATCGGAGGTTCCATCCCTCAAAAACGAAACTGCTCAAGGTGCCAGTGCTTGCTGAGACTCTCAGCAGCAGGCAGAAAGCTTTACCTCCAGTTCCCTCATGAGCCTCTCCTGCTGTTTAGCTTTGAAATCCAGATAGTTGGCCTGGAGCCTCAGCATCTCGCTGCAGCCGTTGTGCTCTATCTCCGTATCTCTCAATATCCTGCGCATGTTTTCCAGGGCAGCATTCGTTTCCTAGAGATACATAGGTAAATTAACAAATAAATACATCAAGAGGTACTTTTTCGAAGATAAAGTACTGCAGTAGATAGTTCAACAGAGCAGTGGAGACCGCGTCACTAGAGGCCGTTAAAATCCTAAAATCTAAGATGCCAGCACATGTCAACAGAAGTGTTTACCCAACAGCAAACATGCTCTTCATCCACCACCAAGTAATCTGTGTTGGCCCAAAGATCACTGTGAGCATGACCTTCTGTGGTACCACTAAAATCAGAGCCAGATCTCCCCTGGAAATCTTTCCCTGAAAGAATACAGCCCTTCCAATCTATTCTCTCTCCCAGCTCAGTGGCAATGATAGAAACAGGGTGCATTTGATGAAATGATGCATACGGACAAAAGTTCTATTTTGTTCTGATTTTTAACGGCTAAAACTTCAAATCAGATGTTTTCAGAAACAGTTACTCCCACACACTAAATCATTTTAATTTCGGCTTTTCTGACAAGGATTTTCTTCCATCTAGAAACTGAATTACTTGAAAAATTATGACATATGAAGTTCTCAGTAGAATAAAATAGCTAAGCTGGTCCCCACTTCCATTTCTGCATACAGAAATTGAACTATGCTACAGATTGGGAGAATTACTGACATTACTGGACTCCGCAGCTCTATGGAGTCACTGCTACAAAATCCCCATAGCCCATATGAATTTGGACTAAATTTGGACTAAATTTAAGCTAATCCTCTGTCTTTGCATGTACACCAAGACAGGTTTCTTCCCTCCAGAATGCAAATAAATAAATAAATAAATAAGTAAACAAATACATTTAAAAATTGAAACAAAGTTAACCATTGCTACAGAAATAATAATACCTGGAAAAATATAGAAATATTTATTTCTTCAAGTTAATCTGCCAGATACTAGCAAAAGTGGACTGGAAAATGTGAAATAAGTAACAGATCATTTGCTGTAAAATACTACATAAAGACTTAAAAACATTTTATGCTGGAAATGTAATTAACATTAGCAAACTAAAATTGTCAATGAATACATCAAGCTCATTAAACAAATCAACATGAGTTGTAGGATTTCAGAATTTTGAAGTTTCTGTACTTTTCAGAAGTGCTTTAGTATTTGCTCATGGAAAACACGGCTGGTCTTCTATTTTTTTTTTTTTTTTTTTAACCATGTGTAAACGACACAATCCCACAAGTATTCTAAGGAAAGAAACATGAAGGGATATGATCTCCTGCCGGGCCACGAGGTGATGCTATTGCCCTTCCTATCGAACTCCCAACACCTCTCTACCCGGACCAGGATCCACCCAACAGAGCTCACCAGGAACCTGTCGCAAAGCGGAGAGGGTGGCTTTTCCTGCGTGTCCCAGGGACACATTTCAATACTCTAAGGTGATGCCACTCCCATGCCTCTGCATCAGCATTTTCACAGCCAAGTTCAGAACTGTGGTTCATGAAGTGCAGTTTTTTCCAGCCAGGATTCACCCACATGCTCAGAGAGCCACTTCTCTGCATGTATTAAGACCACAATTAAATCTCCCGAGCTTTCATTTTAGAACTCAGAATAAATAAAGAAGATTTAAACCAGGCCTGTAAATACACAGCACAAAAGACTGCAACAAGTCATAATTTTAAAACCCAGATATTTCTGATATTTATCTGATAAGTTTAAATGAGTTAAGTTCTCAAGCAACAACTAACGCCGTCAAGTTCAGATTTAACATTTCTTATTTCCTGCAATTTTATAACTATACACAACATAACTGTAGGGTAATAGGCAGGGGAACAGCTACAAAAGCAAACTGGGAAAATGGAACATTTTTACTAATGAAGGCAGGTTAGGGTTTGGCACCTAGTAGTGAATCACATTTTCCTTTCCAAGAGTTTTGAAAGTTCTGAAAGACTTCTGACAGACTTCTGAAATCAGAGACTTCAAGATTCTGGAATCCTACAGCTCACACTGACTTGTTTAATGAGCTTGATGTACTCATGGCAATCTTAGTCTGTTCATGTTAATTAGATTTCCAACAATTCTGTAGCTTTAATACACTGACCAACAGAAAACCTTCCTCTACAACCACTGGCAGAGAACACTGACAGGGAACTGACAGAGAACACAAGGCCTGAGCCATCCACTGCTCCTTTTCTCCTTTCCTGAGGACAAACATCATTTGACAGGGCATAGCATACTTTTTCAACACTGTTCTTTTGATGCAGTATTAAACACTCTGAAGGCAGCTTCTACAAACCACTGTACACAACAGAAGGCAAGGCCCTTCCAGAGCCTCCTCAAAATAACTCAGCCCCTGACTGTTAGCCAGAACTCACAGCTTACCCTGCTGCACCTGGCAACTTTGCAAAGAAAACTGTACCTAAAAGTAGCCTTCTTCACAGCCCATATCCAGCCCTACCCTTATAAGAATCAACTTTGACTGAAAATTGACTTGTGTTTCTGCTTGTTTTGAGAAGGACCTTAGGTCCTGTCCACAAACTCCTTCAGAACTGTTCTGCAGTATTTAGCTATTGGAGGGATTTTTTTCCCCTAAACCAGAAAAACCCCAACCCACCACACACTTTGCACCAAAAAAACTTCCAGCCAGCGTCTCATGGAATTTCCCATCTATTAGTACATCATACCTGATAGGCCTTTTCTGTTTCAGATTTTTCTCTGATGAGGAATTCCATTTCAGCACAGTATAGTCTGCGAATATTATCCCTTTCCCTTGAAAGTCTCTGTTGCTCCTCTTCCCATTCCCACTGAGCACTTTTAAACAGTTTCTCAGTGTCAGCTGCTTTCTGTTTATGTTTGCCATTCAGTACTATTGTTTACAAAAAAGAAAAAAAGAGAAAGAGAAAGAGATAAATAGCACTGCAAATAAGCATGTTCAGAAAAAAAAAAGTATAACGAACATTAGTTCTTCCGTGGATTGTGATATCCTGTGAAACATTAACACTTCCAGTTGCAGTACAGAGAAACAATCATATTTTGTGTTTCTATAGCATCTTTCACACAAGGACATAGAAATGCTTTGGAGATGTTCACAAATGAAAGCTCTTCTCCTCTTGGAAAGGAATAAGAACTCATGTCAACTGTTTCAATTGAGGCCTCTATAGCATGGGGAATTTAATTGCGCTGTTCTGTAACACTTGGCTGGCTTATTTCCAAATACCCATTTGATACATTAGTCTCTCTCACTTAATTTCGAGTTCAATTTAAGTAACGGTGAAGACAGACGCCTGCCACATGCAAAGGACTCGAGGAAAACCTAAGGCAGATTGGGCTAGTGAGCAAAGGCTTAGCTTTTCTGGGGAAATTTACTGCTGCTCAAGAGATTTAAATCTTCAGCCCAGCAAATGCCTCAAGATAGGGAAATACTGCATATACTCATATACTCTGTGAAAGTTTCAATGCCAAGGAAGACTTTCTTTCCTATGAGCAGCTTGACTAAGAACTTTGCTTCATTTCACAAACTGGCTTTTGGATCAAAATCTTTTGCATTAGCTTTTTATGTTACTGAGTACAACTACCTATGTCGGCATTTTTGTCATCACCACTTTCTAATAGATTTTTACTTCAAATTCATCCCGTTCTTCTGAAATTCCTTCTTAGCTGGAGAAGGATGAAACAAACAGAAGAGACACGTTGGGAAAACACAGAGAATTAGTGGAGACAACAATGGGGAAGACCTGTCAGATGTCAGGAATCAAGCCTCAATAAGAACAGCAGAAAAACAGTTTGGAGAAAATACTAAAGACGGGGCACAAGAGAGGTTCTCTGTCCAAGGAGCTAAGTTGGGATCATATCAAAGCACCACACAAGGTGAGCAAGGCTCCAAGAGACCAGGAAAAAGAAGCAGGAAGTTACAAACTGCAGAAGAAATGAGAAGCAACACCAGGATGATCTGGCTTCTTTGACCTTTGTCACAATAAAAACAAAAACAGAAAAAAACCCCAATGAACAAACAAACAAACAACTAAAAAACAGTTTGAGGAATATCAATCAACCGTAAAATTTTTATCATTTTTGTGTTGTCCAGATGAGTGAAAGTGCAGCTTTTCTTACTATC
>JAOWBP010053565.1:0-10979 GCA_028571105.1 Tragopan temminckii
ACTTTGTGCTGAGTATTAACTGAAACTATATAAATATATATATATATATATATATATATATATATATATATGGGATTATTTAATTGTTTTGTTTTGTTTCTCTGGTTTAAGAGGTTGGAAGAATATGAATTGAAGCAAAATCTGTGAAAATCAAAATGTATAGCCTGCCTTCCTTCCTATCCCTTTTGGTAGAATCTGCAACCTTTCTGGACTCTTGTAATGTGGTTTTCACCTTTGCTTGCCTCTGTTGTACCATGGCCAGAGTGCTGCCTTTGTTCTTTCATGCACACTATTCTTACACTGCCGTTTATGTGGTTTAAGGTGGAAGAATGGTCAAGGTGTTCTTTGACATTTCCTTGTAATGATTATTTTAGTTAAAGAATGTAATAAAGTGATCCCTCTGCAAAATAAACAGCTGTGATTCACGTGTCTCTTATTATATGGTAATGCTATAAGCTGTCCCTGCGCTGTGTCCCTTGCAGTAAAGGCACAATGTAATGTCTCTCAGTCAGAGCTGGAAGATGCTAACAGCAGAAGTCTTTCACCCATTCTACTTAAGAAACCTGTAAGTAAAGCTCACGTGAAACTTAAGTTTTGCTGGTGGATGATATTGAGAAGGCATTTTAGGTAAATTTTGCAGCTTTGTCGTTGGCCTGAGGTCGGGTGTTCTGAGGAGACTCAGGAGAGTCTCTGTTGCTCTCTGTGCGTGGGAAGTTGTTCGGAACTACCTTCTAATTTTTTTACTGAAATTACAGAGTTTGTCAAATTCTTGACTCAGAGCATTTGAGATGGCTGAATAGAAACCAGAACAGCAAGAAGGGCTCCTTGTGTTGTACACTGCTTTTAAGATGAAGTTCTGAAGCTTGCTGGGATCACTTTTTAGTGATAGTTGTCATTTCTCCTTACAAGTTCCCGTAATTTCCCTTCAGTGTGTTTTGTCTGCTTGTATCTAAGGTTAGGATGGTGCTTAAGGGTTTTTGCCTGTGAGTAGTGTACTGCTGGAGTTGTTCTGTATTTTTGCTCACTGTTGCAATTTTGTGGGATCTTGCAGGGTCTCATTTCTTGTTGGAAAACGTTGCTCAAATGAATGGTAAATTGCTTACCGATGGATTTTAATGAAGATTGCTGCTTTATGCTGAGACTTACTTGGAGCAACTGTACTTATTTGTAGGACCTTGGTGGGCCTTTTGGTGAACCACCAGGAGGTGTGATGGAAATCAGTGGTAGGCGTGGCCCTTTTCTGTGTCATTCTCGTTTAGGATTCCTTCAATGCAGGGAAATTGTTGAACTGTGTAAATCTAGGAAATGTTGATTGTCCCCCTCTACTCGGCTCATGTGAGGCCCCATCTGGAGTACTGCGTCCAGGCCTGGGGCCCCCAGCACAAGAAGGATGTGGAGCTCTTGGAGCGGGTCCAGAGGAGGGCCACTAAGATGATCAGAGGGCTGGAACAGCTCTCCTATGAGGAAAGGTTGAGGGAACTAGGATTGTTTAGCTTGGAGAAGAGACAGCTCTGGGGAGACCTCATTGTGGTCTTTCAGTACTTGAAGGGAGCATAGCAACGGGGGGGGGAACGGCTGTTTACAAGGCTGGATAGTGATACAACAAGGGGAATGGTTTTAACTGAGACAGGAGGTTTAGGTTAGATATTAGGAGGAAGTTTTTCACTCAGAGAGTGGTGACACACTGGAACAGGTTGCCCAAGGAGGTTATGGATGCCCCATCCATGGAGGCATTCAAGGCCAGGCTGGATGTGGCTCTGGGAAGCCTGGTCTAGTGGTTGGCGACCCTGCACATAGCAGGGGGGTTGAAACTAGATGATCATTGTGGCCCTTTTCAACCTAGTCCAGTCTATGATTCTATGAAGTGTATGGGGGTTGATTTATCTATTAGCAACAATGATTTTAATGTGAGATGTTGTTGTTGTTAAGACCTTACCCTTGACATTGTGATGCGTATTGATGAGTTTTTAACTTTGAATTCTTTTCTGACAGCTCTGTTTGCAATAGGCACCTAATGATCAAATGTTGTGAACATTAGAAACAAGATTTCATAGCTCTTTTGTATCCAAGTTCACTGTATGCAGAGAGGATTAGGTGACTTATCACCTGGATTCTCCTGGTTTGCAAAAGAGTAGCCCCAACAGCACACTGAATTACAATTGGAGTCCTGAGTCCATGCAGTGTTCAGGAGCTTTTACGTTCATCCAGACATTAGGTTACAACAATGCACTGTTGTGAGAATGCTGAGCGTGTCTTTTGTCAGCGTGCAGATGTGTAGCAGTTGCTCACCATTTCTTCCCATGAGAAGTAAGGTGTTGGCTTTGGGCTGTTGCGAGCACCTCAGAGTCTGAGCTGTCCTTCACATGGTGTGTACAAGTAGAAGGAAAGTCAGTTATCTTGTAGGAGTTGTTTGTCGTACATTTAATGGTGTTGTTCTAATTAGGACACAAAAAACGCACTGTGATCTTGATGATGCACTTCTCCTGAAGGCTAAGGGCCTGACAGTAATTAAGTCATAGTTGCATAAATTTTACCTTTCTGGTTTTATAGTTTAGTTGTAATCTTGTGTATGAGAAAGTAAAACAAGTCTCCATTGTGACATATGCAGGTAGTGTATGTTTGAGTTTAAGCAATAATTAACTAATGAGGTGATAGAATGTGGAAGCAGCAAGAGGGAAGCATTGCTTATGAGAATGGGGGTGAGAGGAGGGAGTTCTTGTGCTGTAATACATCTATGAAATGCCCTACAAATACTGTAATTAGGAACAGCAAGCTAATTTGCTTTTTCAACAGTGGAAAATAGATCTGTAGTGAGATCTGCCTTTACACAGTTATGCTGACAGCTTTATTTTTGGTCTCGAATTTTCCAGTGTGGGTTATTCTGTTCCTTGAAAGTGTAGAAGCTCAGTTCTCTGTGACTTCTCTTCTGCAAATGTTATGGTCAGTTAAGCAGGAGGAAAATATTTTGGTTGGAAGAATCCTGCTGAAATTTCAAACTCAACACTTCTGTGTTTGTTATAGCAATAAAATGTAAGAACTTCATTCTTCGGTGCCAGGTAGGTGCTCTGTGCTGTACTTGCATTCTTTGTCAGTAGGGCAAAAAATACATGTGTAAACGTGTTCTGTCTGTTTTCATGTGAGGTTGAATGGCTGCCTTTAATAAATAGAATTGCACTGAATTTCTGTAATAGTGAGTATTAAGTTAGAGGATCACTTTCTGACAGAATCTGCTTACACAGATACTCTGTGTGTTTTATAAATGCAAGCCGATGCTCTTAAAAGAAATCTTTTACAATGTGCAAGTTCTTTAAGATATGGTGATGTGTTGTGGTTTAACGCAGCAGATAACTGAGCACCACGTGGCTGTTCACTCACTGCCCCTATCCCAGTGAGATGGAGGGGAGAAATGAGGGAAAAAATGAGACAGAGAAAAGGAAAAGCATAATAATTATGGCATGTGTATATACATATACACACATACACTTGTAATCTAGATTTATAACAAGGGATGCACAGGCAATTGCTCATCTCCCCTTGAGGTGCTGAAACAGTAAATGTTCAGTGCAGAAAGTCTATCCCAAATTAACTTGAAAAACCAATAGTTTCCTGCTTCAGGTGAGACAATTATTCATTGATCTTTCGTACATTTCAAGTGTGCAAAAACTCGCCTCTGGAAGACTGATATTTTTAGATAAAATTGATATGGTTTACTGGGCTCTGTTAGTGGCTATTAGATGTAGCAAATTTGACATTGTTAATGATCTTCTGCATATGGAAGTTCTGTTCTGCTGAATTTACCTGTCACTAACAACTTGCTGCATTGTGAAATTATTAAATAGCAGCCTTTAACATATTTAACTCTGGTTTTTGAAAAGCTGAACTTCCTAATTGGGACTCATACATGTATGAACTCTTGGTCTCTGTTGCTGACCTGAGAATAAAACTTCAGTTGTTACTTATAGGGCCTGCCTTACAGCATAAAATCACATGGCAGTGCCTTCTACTTTTCAGTATTTTACTCTTATCAGTGCAACTGACTCTGTCTAATACCTGTTCAGATATAAAACAGAGTAAGGAAAATGTGTTTATTATTTCAGATCAGCCCTTTTTACAAGGTGTGAATAGGTTACTTGGTGGTGAATGTTGGGTTCTATTGCAGGTGCAATGCCCCTGCAATAATGATGGATGGAAATACGTTAAAGGATCAGCATAACAATTTATTTCACAGGGAAAAGGTCAAGAGAGTGCTGATTCCATATTATAAATCTAACAAAACTGAAGTGACAGAAGGGTTCTTTGAAGGCTTAAGCAGATGAGGGATGTTCAGTTTTCTGTTACAAAACCTAAATCAGAGTATCGCAGCATTGAAATCTGTTGAATTTTGGAACAATTGAGAGTAAGAATGTGAATTCTGTAAATTGTGATAAGTGTGCTGTTTTCCCTTTCCACCCTCCTTCCTCAGCTTCATTTTTGGAGCAAAAGTTCTAATTCATCAGTGCAGCTGAATTGCTGCACTTAACAGCACTGGCTGTGGTAATATGAGAATAATCACTCATGACTACATGCAGCCAGGAGAACACAGATAAACTACAACTATAGCTATAACTTAATAACTTGTGAAATTTCTAGGTCCCTGTGTTCTTGCAGACAGTACTTGAAAGAATTTTCAGTGTTCAGTGGAAGCAATCTGAAACTGGGTTGTTCCAGAGTGCTCCAGTAGTTCTGTGCTTCACACGAGCTGCTGCAGGTGGGGGATCCTACAGCTCTTTGCTGGTTTCTTAGGAGTCCTGGCCTTTTCTCTTGCCATCAGAGTGAAATTCTCTACAGGTTCTTGAAATGTGTTTTGTGGCATCTGGACAACTAATTCAGTATTTTAAGAAAGATGTGTTTTGAGCATGTAATTGTTAATCATTTTGAATTAGCTGTTGTGACTACTGGTTAGTTAAGGCAGTGTGGCTTTTAGCTTACGTTCCATAAAGTTATACTTTTATTTTTTTTTTAACCACAGGCTTAGGCTAATACCTCTTAAATCCTGCAGTAACTTCTATAATCAACAGACTTAATCTGCTAGTTTTTAAAGTATCACTCAGCAACTTCTGTGTAAGGACAACAAACTCAAAATTGAGCAAAACTCATCTTTATTCTCTAACCTGTATTGCATCTGCCTTCAGAAAAGAATCCTCAAGCAATTCTAGATAAGGATTCACAAGTGAAATTGCTTAACTCATGGGAGGTTTCTCACATACTGCATTGTGTAATGTTGACCTTCAGTACTAATGTGGTTTGGACAGAATAATAAACGATGGGCAGGTGATCTTACTGGTGGACAGCGTCTGCCTTAGCATGATTTTTGTATTGTCAGAAGACTGTAGAACCTGTGTGCACTTCTTTCACTTCTTTAAGAATCCTTTCATCAGCACTCAGATGATGCCATAAGTAGATCGTATTCTATTGTGAACAGGATGGAAAAGGTTGAGGCTACTTAAACTTGAGGAACTCTTGAGAAAAAGAGGTCTTATTTTAATCTGTTTTGATGAATTACGTCTGTGGTGATGATGGCACAGTGTTCTCTGATTTCTACTCTATATTGTTTTCTCATGGCTTTTTCATAGAATCATAGAATAGCTTGGGTTGAAAAGGATGGTTTGTATAAGAAATAGTGTTGCCAGCAGGAGCAGGGAAGTGCTCGTCCCTTTGTACTCAGCTCTGCTGGGGCTGCACCTTGAGTGCTGTGTTCAGTTTTGGGCCCCTCACTGCAAGAAAGACATCAAGGCCCTGGAGCATGTCCAGAGAAGGGCAACAAAGCTATGAGGGGTCTGGGGCACAGGCCTGATGGGGAGCAGCTGAGGGAACTGGAATTGTTGAGAGCGGGAGAGGAGGCTCAGGGGAGACCTTACTGCTCTCTACAACTGCCTGTGAAAGAAGGTTGTGGTGAGGTGGGGACTGGCCTCTTCTCTCAGGTAACAATGATAGGATGAGAGGGAATAACTTCAGGTTGCACCAAGGGAGGATCAGATTGGATATTAGGAAAAACAACTTCTTGGAAAGAGTGGTTGCAGCAGTGGCACAGGCTGCCCAGGGAGGAGGTGGAGTCACTGTCCCTGGAGGTGTTCAAGAAACATGTAAACGTGGCACTGAGGGATGTGGTTAGTGGGGAAGTAGTAGTGGGAGGTGGATGTTTGGACAAGATGATCTTGGAGGTCTTTCCCCCCCCTTATTAAGTTCATCTTGTATCTCTCTCTTTTTTTTTTTTTTTACATTCCGGAAAGAAGATGGTGTAGCTCCTGTTTCTTCTTCCAGTATAGGAAGTTAGCCCAGTCAAATGATTCTATTCCCATGAGCCTCTAATAAGGATCATTAAGTGAGTAATCTGTTAGTTTTGTTGTCTAGCATTTTGGTTGTAGAATTTTGGTGGAACTGTATTTCGAGACAAAAGCTGTCATTGCTATTCCAGCCCTGAAATTCACAGCCATTTGTGAATGCTTGCCAAAAGAACTTTTTGTTGTAGCATGCACAGCAGTAAGAACTGCTCTGTGTTACACAACATAAATTGTTTTCTTTAATATAGGAGAAGTGAGGAGTAAAGACGGAAAGCTGTGTGTTGTGTGTTGGTGGTGGTTTATTTTTACCTTTGAAAACATCACATGATAATTCTGGATAATGTTTACATTGAAAAACAGCTAATTCACCTTTGGCTGTCTGAGATGAGACAAGCAGTGCTGTGTTTAAGAACCCTCTTGGCTGAGACAAGTCAGAAGGGGCAGTGGCCAACAGTAGGGAGCTGCCAGCTGTCTCAAAGAAGCGTGAACAGGAGTGGAGGAGAAGGAAGTATGGAAAAGCTAAAATGTAGGAGTTAACCATGGACTGAAATACTATAGAAAGGGCTAACATGAACTTATGTGACCAGGTTCGCTGGTACCCTGATATAGGATATGGAGGGTAGCAAGGCCTGTTGGTGCATGAAACCTGTGTGAAAGTTGGCATTCCTCAAGTACGAACAGAATGATACAGCAGGGAACCACTGCAGTTTCTCCTGCTTCTCTGGTTTTTGATTCAAAGTTTTGACTTCTGAATTTCTTGGAACAATTTTGTGTTTTAAAAAAACTACATGAATATGTTTATGGGTATTTACAAAGAAGAGCTTTTCAAAAGTGGACGTGCAAGATTCATTTAATCATACCTGTGAAAATAGCATGTTAATACTTCATAAATTCTCATAGCTCTCATCAAATGATCTTGAAGTTGTCTGCATCTAAATGTCACTGAGCTGGTTGTTACGTTTCTTTTGGCTTTCAGATTTAAAGGAGACAAATTCTGATCTCCATCTTGAGAGGTGAACCCTATTTGTTTTGCTTGTGAATGCGCTATGAATGACTGAGGAGGATGTCTGAGCATTTTTTTTGTCAACCATGAGTGGTTCACAGATGTTGCTTATGCAGTTGTAAACAGTGTTGCTCAGCAGTTTATAATCTGATCACAAGACACAACAATATTCCTTTCAGTCCCACAAATACACATTCAACCTACAGATGGTTAATTATCTCAAGCAGTTCCTCTATAATTCATTGGTAAACTCTGTTTTCCGTGTTTCTGAATTAGCAAAATGACAAGAGGAGCATCAAATCTTACTGATGTGGTGATGATGAGAGCACATGGACTGTTTTGTTGTGGATTTTTATTATCAGAAGTGTGAGGTTTTTAAAGAACCTGGTCATGAGCAAACACTGTTACTTGTCATCAGATTACAAGGATGATCAGGTGGTTTAGGGAGCACTGTGAATAAATACTTTTTGCTGCTATTGCATTTCACATGTTAATACTGAGGCTGCCTTACAAGGCATTGTTTGCCACTACAAACTGTGTTATATTTGAAGTGATTGCTGTAGCTGCAGGATAGTATGGATTAAAAATGCTCAGTATACTATGGAACTATGAATCTGTTCAAATATCCATCTGTTATTGCAGTGTTCGTCTCTGTAATCCCTAAACCAGGAGGTTAAAGATGTGTGAAACTGGATCATATGGATAGGGATTTCATTCAGGGTAGGTCCTTACAGTATTATGTTGAAGCAGGGACTTGGGTGGATCAGTTGCTTTGCTGTGGGGATCACAATTTTTGTGGAACACCTAGTACGCAACTATGTTTGTGTTAAGCTGTTACGCTGTTATTGTTCTGTGCAGACAGGCTCAGCACCTCTGTTAGAGATGTAAGCCTTGTAAGTGACTTGGTTTCTTACAGTGAACTATATCTGAATTGGTAACATCTCGGTGTCTTCTCTCAGAAGTTCATAGGTTAGCCTGTGAAATGCATACTAACAGCACTGGCATCAGTGAGCTGATAAGCTATTATAAAGTACTGGGTTTTAAAGGTCAACATCGTGCCAGAGCGAAATAGTTTGTAGTTAACTCTCAAGAAGATTAGGGGTTATTGGGATCCCTGGTTGGTGTGGGTTTTTTGTTTGTGGTTTTTTATTTTGCTTTTTGAGGCAAAGCAGTGTATGGAAATATATGATTGCTGCAGAGTCTTCTGCTAACAAATAATTGGGTGGAAGGCAGGCTCAGCATACTGTGCTCACATACAGACTGATCTGCCTACCAAATTGTAGGGACCCAAGGAGATGAGTACTGATAGATATGCACTGCAGTACCATTTGTGATATGGATGGAACTCAGGATTTTATGTGAAATTTGTATGAAAAACAGTTTTGCTGCTAATTAATCAGTGTATATCGTCAAATATCTTCTCCTTTTCTCCAAAGCTTCCATTTGTTCCTACAGTTCTGCAGCACAGCAGAACAGGTTCCATGATCTATATATAAACTGCTGAGGTTGCTAGTCTCAAATACTATTCTTTAATTGGTTGTGTAACATTTCCCTGATCACAGGAATACAAAAGTAGTTCCAAAATTGAATCTGATAATCAAGTTTTAAAAACACAAGTTAGAAAATTTATTAAGAAATCATTTGCACAACCAAGTTTTTTTTTTCTTGTAATATATTTGTTTAGTGTAACGATATTATTAGATGGTCCATACTGTTGATGTAGAAACAGTGAGTGATGTTAAGCCTTATTAGAAATAAATACGGTAAATAAACAGTGAACCAGATATTCTTGAGCAGATACATAAATCAGATTATCAGTATTCATAGTATGATAGAACAGCTTGGCCTGCCCAGCCCCAACCGCTGCCATAGGCAGGGCTGCCCCCCACCAGCTCAGCTGCCCAGGGCCCCATCCAACCTAGCCTTGAGCGCCTCTAGGGATGGGGCACCACAGCTTCTCTGGGCAGCTGTGCCAGTGCCTCACCAACCTCTGGGTGAAGACTTTCATCCTAACATCTAACCTAAATCTCCCCTCTTTTAAACTAAAATAATTCCTCCTTGTCCTGTCACTATTTACCTGTGTAAAAAGTCAGCCTCCTTCCTGTTTATAAGCTCCCTTCAAGTAGTGGGAGGCTACAGTGAGGTCTCCCTGAGCTGAACAAGCACAGCTCTCTCAGCCTTTCTTCGTAAAAGGGGTGCTCCAGCCCTCTGAGCATCTTCGTGGCCCTCCTCTGGACCCACCACATCAACTCTGCATTCTTCCTGTACCAGGAGCCCCAGGCCTAGACACAGTACTTCAGATGGGACCTCACAAGAGCAGAGCAGAGGGCAGCTTTCACCTTTCTCCCTGCTGGCTGCTTTTCTCCTGATGCGGCCTAGGATGCAGTTGGCCTTCTGGGCTGCAAGTGCACACTGCTGGCTCACATCAAGCTTTTATTAATCTTGAGTGTTAATCCGAGAAGCAAAATTTGTTAATGCTATCTATGGTATTGAGATGACAGCTTAGCATCACCCAGAAATGAGTTTTGATGGCTCTGGTAAGATTGTGCTGAGTGTCCAATTAATAAAAAACAACATTGGAACCTTATACAACTCTGCAGCCTGAGGAGAAAGCTTTCTTCTTCCTGTAGTGGAAAAAGGCATTCATGTCAGCCTTGTCAGAGAGCTCAGTTAATAAGAGGCTGTGATAAAAACTGATGCAAAAGGCAAGGGTTTGGGGGGCTTTCTATCCTGGGTACTAATGTAGAAAATGCTGTTTTCACTAATGACACTTGTAGTCTCCCTGGGTAGTCCTGAAAATGTACTACTGTGTGCGTGTAAGTAACTGTCAGTGTTCAACTTAAATTACATCTACATCTATTAGAAGTCTGTATCAGTTTGCCAATCTAAGTTTTGTGGTTGTTTTAAAAAAATAAATTGTACCCATACGATAATGAATTGCAGCACTTCAGAAGGGAGTGGTTTCCCCACCCTGTAAGTGTGATCTGAAATGCTTCCCTTGGATAATCGCCTTTACTTCAGTAGCCAGAGTATGTGCATATAGAAGACTTGTTATCCTCTTCCCCGTTTTTTTTTTTCTTTTGTATTGAGCTCTTATTTTGTTCCCATTCTCCTTGATTTTAGCCTCTCCTGATGCACCAGCAGCAACTCATCTGCTTCTGACTGCAGGTCTCTCTCCTTCATGAGATTTGGCAGAAGCTGATGTAGCCATGATGCTGCACCAACTGTTCTCTTGATTTGACCTCTTTTGATGCATCTCTCTAACAGTCTTCAGAAGCATTGTTATGCAGGAAGGAAATACAACGGGTAACTCATACCCACTGATGTTGTTTTAAGGCAAAACAGAAGACAGATTCAGGAATTTAAAAAGCAACCCCCCTGAAACAAACACATACTATTTCAACCTTTGTGCAGAGATGTGTGTTTTTTAAAGTCCACTTGCTACTCTTTTTATGATTTGCAGTCCTTATGATCGTGTTGAGGGCACTTTTATTTTAAAGATCAAAGCATATCCAGAGGAGAGCCACAAAGATGATCAGGGGAGTGGAGCACCTCCCTTACAAAGACAGGCTGAGGCAGCTGGGCTTGTTCAGCTTGGAGAAAAGAAGGCTGCAGGGTGACCTCATTGCAGCCTTTCAGTACCTAAAGGGAGCCTA
>JAOWBP010053566.1:0-10976 GCA_028571105.1 Tragopan temminckii
GTGGATGCCCCATCCCTGCAGGCATTCAAGGCCAGGCTGGATGTGGCTCTGGGCAGCCTGGTCTGCTGGTTGCTGACGCTATAAATAGCAGGGGGTTGAAGCCAGATGATCATTGTGGTCCTTTTCAACCCAGGCCATTCCATGATTCTATGATTTTAAGAGTTACAAAGAACCCATGTCTAGCTATTTTCAAGTTCTGTAGACTCTGCAGCTGTTTGCAGTATTACCTCAAAGAGCAAATCCTCCAAGGAAACAGGATCCATCTTGCTGTATGTCTTCCACAAATCAACACTGACGTCCATTAACTGAAAAATATTTTAGATGTAATTCTATGAGGAATGCCATGAGGAACATCCCATATACAGGTCTGAGATGCGTTGAAAATAGACCTGCAGCACACTGCCCAGCCACAGTCCTCCTTAACTCTGCATTTAGAAGTATTTTTCCACTATTGATTACAAAGGAATGGACTGGAAAGGATGAAAACATTCTGAACGCTCATCAGCTTCAGTATGCACAAAGGTTTGCTTGCATCTTTCAAACAAAACTCTTCTGAAAACTCAGTTAAACAGTTAGAAATAATGGCAGCTGGTGCAACCAGAAAGGAAAAGTCAGTTTTCTGCAGATTTCAAGTGCTATATAATAGCCCATTCACATTACATGCAAAGTTGACATTTAGACAAAGCTGGTTGAACCTGGCAATTAGCACTGCATTCTTCCAAGCATTAAGAGGATGCATACAACAACACGTTTCAAAAACACACTCCTGAAGGACACCTGTACCTGAATGACTTCTGCACGTACTCTGTCCCCTCCCAGCCTCACTTACAGAGTTGTTTCAACTACTCCTAATATGAAGACAACCATTTCCCAAAGAAAACCAGATAACAGTATCTCAAGCAAATCGTGTAACATTTATTTTACCACATAACACCCAAAACATTTCTTATAGTTACTACACTGTTGTTGTGTAAAAGAACAAGTACTCTAAAAACACTGAAAAAAGGTTAGCAAGCTCTCAGTGGATTTCAGATTTTCTAATTTAGCAGCATTGAATGCACAGCAGAGGGAAAGTAAGTTTGAGGAGCTACAAATGGATCAAGAAAAGCCATTCCATTTTAATAATGGAGAAAGTATTAATTTATAGATCATTTACAGCAATCCCAAATGCACTTCCCTCCACACATTGTTTTTCCTTTCCTTGCCTGTGACACAAAGCAGCTGCTTGACAGACAACCATGCAAAAGCAGTTATGTAAAAAGTTAAGAATGCCACTTCCCACTTGAAATCCCCTTATGACTTGAAGGAGGAAGGAAGCAAGAACTCATGCTGGAACATGGCTCAGAGGTGAGGTAACATGCTCACTGCTCTGACTTTCTCAGCAAAAGCCATTTTCTCAGCTCATTTTACAGCATTCATTACTAAGCTTCTCTTACAGCACTCATGAAGATCTGCTCCCAACTAGCAGAGCTGAAGGAGTTGTGTGTCTGCTATTAGGACCCCACAGAACATAAAGAAAAACATTCTAAATCACAGCAGAAGGCTCCAGGTGGAATAACAACCATTTAGCCAGGACTGAGTATTGGGCAGCTCATAACAGTCTTTTGGTGAGTCTTGTGTCTCCATCCTTGGACATTCAAAACACAGCTTGGAAAAACTTGGAAAAACACCCAACTTAAAAGTAGAGCCTACTGTGAGCAGCAAGTCAGAAGCAGATGATCTCACAAGGTACTTTTTGGCTAAAAATGATTCCATGAGCCTATTTCAAAAAGGATGACGTAGCAAAATGAAAAACTGAAGTACTCACTTCATATTTCATGGTAAAGAAGCCATCACCACCAATTCCCTCCAGTGCAAAAGCCTGCACTATTGGCCACTTCTCAACAATGAACATATCAAAGATCTGTAGATGACCTGCAAAAGAGAAGATTCACATAACCATTCTCTCACAGACATGGTCAGCTCCTGTAGGACCTTAGAGTGCTCCGAGATTCTAATAAGGGCTCTTGATTATCTTGTTTGTACAACTTCAGATATGTGCGCTTTTGTGAAGAAGCTTTTGAAGACTCCTTTTTCTCTATACCTCAGGTTTTATCCCCTTTTTCCAGTTATCAGCCTAATAAAAGGTATTACTCCTCTTTGAAAATCTGTTTCCAAGAGCATTTTTCTCATTCAAATTCTAAATAACAGGCAAGAAGCAGTGCTTATTCCAAAATCTTCTATTCCTTGGCCATAAGTTCAATACAATCATCACTGTCCCCATTTTAGTCAGAATTTTAGGTTGGGGAAGGGAATACTGTTCAGTCTGGCATAACAAAACTCACCAGTGGAGTTCTAAGTCATCTGAATTGAAGAATAATCACTGTCCTTAAGACACACACTTTCTATAGAGATTTCCTAACAAAGGGTCTCCATCCTTCCCCCTGCCCCAATTCATTAAGGACTTCACAGGCAGTGAGAGCAAATCACCCTTTCCTTAGGGGAAGCAAAGAATCATAGAATGGCTTAGATTGGAAGGGACTCCAAAAGTCATCAAGTTCCAACTCCCTGCCACAGGCAGGGCCACCAACCTCCAGATCTGGCACTAGACCAGATAGCCCAGGGCCTCATCCAACCTGGTCTTGAACACCTACAAGGTTTCCAGATGCTGCTGTTTAAACTTTGAGAACACGTGCAGAGAGAAAACATAGTACTGTTACTGAGAAAACAAAGCTAATGAAAGTACTCTGCTTTGAATCTGAACAGTTAAAAAAAAAAAAAAAAGCCAGTTTCTTCTTAAGAGGAAAAAAACCCAAACCAAGAAAACCACTTGTCTTTCACCTACTGTACTACAAATGAAAAACCCCACAGTGAGTAAGCACATGCATTGCTTTGCTTCAGCATTATTCACTGTTAGGGATACAGCAAAATACACTTTACTAAACAATATAAGATTAAATTGTTCAGTGTGCAAGGCTGGCTACAGATCATAACAGGAAGCCACACAGCCCAGTTTCTTCAGTGCTAAAATAGGAAACTTGCATAACGAAATGTTTATTCTTTCTTTACATAAAGGAGCATTTATCAAGCTCCCATCTGAACAGAGAACTTCTGTAGTAGCAGAACATGCTCCTCGGAATGCAAATCACTTCTCTGTCTCACACTGAGAGCATTCACTCTTCAGATGAAGTCTATGGGCTAATGTTTTTCAGAAAGAAACTCAACTCCTAAGCAGGAAAAAAAGGCCAGATTAATCCTTATTTCTTACCAAAGGCAAAGAAATCTTCATTCCTTGAACTGTTTGACTTGCATGCTGTAAAGCATTTACATTAAGCATAAAGCAAGCTAACCTACCTTGGCAGCTGTATGGAATACCAATGCGACTGCAATCTCGAACCATGTCTACAAAGCTGGAAATCTTGAATTCTTCTGCAGCTTCTTCATCTTCATACTGAAAGACAACATTTAAATTAGTTGGACTGTTAGTTTTACTAAGAAGAGGACATACATTGTAGAGCTTTAATGCTTTAATCTCATGGCAAGCGTCATAACATGTAATCCACCAAAATATTACCTACAGCTTTCAAAAACTAGAACCTTTTTAACCTCCCCGTTTTGGAGACTACATCATGGCATGGACACTTTCAAGCCAATGGAGACTTGTTTTATTTTTTAATCCAGCTTTACAGCAAGGTTTTAATAAGGCTATATGAAGGCATAAATGCAAACCATATTTTTCAGTTACTGGTGAAATATTTTGAAAGTCAACTGTTGGATTCTGGATAATTTTTCAACAATGAAAGATATTTTGAGAGTACCACCTGGTGTGCCACAAAGAAAACGAAGGGAAAAAAAAGTCTTAGTAGATTAACAGCATTAATACAGGACAACAGACTGACTAGTTATGCCTCAGGTCACAAGCAAGCAATGAGAACTAATTCCTGACTGAAGGAGCAGTATATGAAGGAAAAGCAGGAGTAAAGAAGTCACAGCCAACCTCATTTCATGAGACACTTGTCTTTCAGAGCATGATCAGAAGGCAGAGGTGCTTTGCTTACCTTTTATCTTATTTTATTTTACATTGCCCAAGGTAAATTACTCGATTAACAATTTTCTGTATGCAGCTCTTGGGAGCTTCAGGGTACACACAAGACATTTATTTTAAGAACAAGTTCATTTCAGACAAGCCTGAACTTAAGATGCAGCCCAAGTTCCTCCACAATGCGTTCTTTACTCAGTCCCAGAAAACCAGATCAAAGTTTCGGGTCAAAGCCAAGCACTAAAGAACTGCCAATTTCTCAAAACTTAAAATGCCATCAGAACAGGAACTGTTTTTTTGGCAGAGTGCTAAAGGCTTGCTATCTATTATTGCAGATATATAAACACCAGTGCAGTATATAACCAGTACAGTCATGATACTCAGAAAGCTTATACAATTCCTACCTTACTTGGCAATAAACTCCTATCTTACTCAGCCATTTTGAAAACAATTCCTCAGTTGTATGCTTTTCCTTTCACTAAGACAGAATATCCATTTAAGTTAGAGTAATAGAATGGTTTGAGCTGGATGAGACCCTTAAACACCATCTAATCCAGCTCCCCTGCAACAAACAGGGACAGCCACAGCTCAGAGCCCTGGCTACACTGCTTTGGATGCAGCCCAGGATCCAGCTGGCTTTCTGGGCTGTAAGGGTACATTGCTGGCTCACATTGAGCTGCTACCCCACCATTATCCCCAGGTCCTTTGCAGCAGGGCTGTGCTCTGTCCCTATCTCCCCCAGCTTGCACTGATAGCAGGGATTGTCACAATCCAGGTACAAGACTTGGATTTACTGAACTGCTCGAAATTCCTGTGGTCCAGTGACAGACAAATGGGAAAGAAGGAAGGAAGGAGAAGCAAAGGTTTCGCCAGATTTATCAAGAGCTACAGAGCCAAGTATGGCATTACTTGCTGTATTTCCAGAGCAATGTTTCACTTTTTAGAAAAGCAAGCAAAAATTATTTCTATCACTGACAAAAAAAGAAAAAGAAGGCTGCCTGAAAGCCACTCCAGGCAATCTTTGTGTAAACAGGATGTATCTAAAGATTGACACAGCAGCATTCTTTTAATTGTGTGGGGTTTTTTGTAATTCAGAAGTAATCTAGGAAACTGGCAATTCTTATACATAAGAAATGAGAGGAAGTGCTGCTGCATGAATGAGCTGTGTGATGCAATGAAATAAACCCTGTATTTTAAGCATCGGAAATCCCAAACTTTCCCATTTGTTTCTGTACAGTTTACCTTTCCAGTTGGATCATTATTTCAAGCTAGCACTGTGTGATTAAGGTGACTACTTACCAGGACAAATCATACAAAAGCCCATAAGCAGATGCAGCTTATTTTAAAATAGCTTAGACTGCAGTTACGCTAGCAGCAGTGTGTTAAGAATGCCTCCATTCTTCATTCCAAAATGCATGGCTGACCGCCTTCAGGCATGCTGCAACATTGGTCCTTTCAGCAGTGCGTTTCACAACACAAAAACCTTATGAGGTCAAGGTTTAAGATTTTGCTATGGTGTGTTTTAACCTGTGGGTCAGCTGTTTCCATCTTGACAGCAAGTAGTTAACCATGCAGAACTCATGGGACCCTATTCAGAATACTGTTTGGGACTGGTATATAAGCTCAGTGGAGAGCCACCAAGCATGTCAAGGGGCTGGAGAACTCATCCTATGGGGAGAGGCTGAGATTCTGCTATTGCTCAGAGGCTGTGGTTGCACCTCATAGCTTTCTTTCAACATCTAGAAAATAGTTACTGAGATGGCAAAGACAGGCTTTTCACAGTGCTGTGCACTGGCAGGTTGTATGACAAAGAGCAAGATTTGAAGTAAAAGACATACAGATTGGATAAAAGGAAACACTGCCATTAAGACAGCCAACTAATGATAAGTCGGGCAGCCAAGAGAAGTTCTGCTGTCGTCATCCTTGGAGGTTTTCAACACCCAGCTATAAAAACTTGATCTGATCTCATTGCTGACCCTGCATTAAGCCAAGGGTTAGATAAGATTATTTCTGAAGGTCCTTTCTAACCTAGATTATTTCATAATTCTGGGATATAATCTCACTAGAAAGCAGTCCCACAAAAACATTATTAATTCTAATCCCCATCACTTTCAAGCTGGAAGCAGAAGGGAACAAAGTGATTGTTTCCCTGATCTCCCCATTTATTCTTCCATTAGTTTCACCCTTTTTCATCAAGGCTCGTAAGACACCATTCTCAGATTTCAGCATCACTCTAATTTAGAAAAGTAACAGAACTTAATGGAGAAATTTGCCTTCATAAGACTGAATGAACACTACTCCAGTCTCAACTGGAATAAAAAAGTTCATACTCTGCACCTCAATAAGCACCAGAACTACCTGCAGAGTAGCACACAGTGGCAACAGAGTGCTGCTCTGTAACCCTGCAAACATACAGAAGTGGCACAATCCTTGGCAGCTAAGCAACTGATTGTCTACAAGCACCTTCCCTGGTGTCATTCACTGCAAAAAATAAGAATGGGCAACAATTTTCATTCTTTACTCCTCTATCATTACTAGAATGACTACAATACATGTAGCTTTTCTAAGAATACCTTGGCTTTTAAGTGCAAGATGAAACTCTTATCCAGTAGCCACATACTGATTGAAGTGAGTGACACAACCCAGCCTTTTCCATTACTGAGATTAATACCACTTGAAAGGAATAGTTGAAAGTTAAAACCAAGTCAGATAATAGAATTTACTGATTTTAAATGCCTAACTAAGCCAATCTTTTCTAATATCCCAAAGCTATCGGCATACAATGCATTAAAACACTGCTATGATAGCAAACACAGCCATCACTGGAAACCACAGTGCTGACTGATGTATGTGATTCAGATCCTGCATTTTTTTCTAGCCCACATTTCTCCTCATTGAAAAATCACTGAGTCATATCAAAACAAGAGTAAATTAGTGGGGGAGCAATTTCTTTTTATGTGCCAGCAAATGCAGAGTACTCAAAACATATTTTTCTTGCCAACATTGGCAAAAGAAAATTAAAATCACACACAAAATGCAGATCATTCCCTATGGAATATGAAACAGAAAAGGAATTCCAGAGGGAATGTAAATAAAAGTTCCATTTTGAATGAGTTCATTAGAAAGGTATTACTGAAATGCAAGTCTTATCTGCACCCCTTTTCCACTTACCTCATTTTCAGTTAGGCAGTGAAAATGCAAGTTCCTCCAGCAAGCCACGTATGGCAAAAGATGATTATAATTCACAGGGTTGCAGTACAGATGGACACTATCAGGTTTTATTAGTATGATTATGTCTGTAACAACCAGAACAAGCGTTATTCCAGCATAAGGACTCCATAAATGAACACAAGAATTGAACAGAAAGCACTTTCCCTATACTGTACCTCATTAAAAGAAACTGTTTAACTATTTAAATAAACAATCATTCCCCACTTTTTTTTTTTTTTTTTTTCTGAAAAGGAACAGTTGGCAGCCATACACTGCTCCAAATACAACAGTACTTTTCACTGTTTGGAACAACTGTGGGTTTATTCTGAAGTCTTGCAAAGAACTTGCATCAGCCTATCCTTTGACAAGCCAAGAGTGTCAGAGATGAGCACTCACAGAGCACTCAGAACTGTAAACTACAGCTGCTCTTGCCTGACATTACATCAGGAGCTGAGGTTGCTCCAACTGAAAACCAGCCTTGCAGCACACAGAATGGATACTTAAAGCTTTGTAAAAATAAGGGAATAATGCACACAGTGATTGGCTGCCTTTCAACTATTACAAAAATGAGTAAATATGTTCAAGTAAAAGAAAAAAAACAACCAAGAGTATTTTAAAACTCCACTGGTTTATCACACACTGATTGATAACAAACGTACAAACATGACTGAACCAGGACTTCTCATAACGGGTACATTTCTCTACGTTCATAACATGTGAGTGGGGTATGTTTGAAAACAAGAGCTCTTTGGGAGTGCTCTCCATCAAGTTTTCATATAATCAGAGCGAGGTGTGTCCCTTTTTCCAGCTCACTCCATCTCCAGAAAGAGGAAAGAATGGGTGAAAATGCTAAACACACTACTTACCATCAAGAACTTCTTCGGGAAAACCAGTTCTTTCAAAGTCATTGTTACTCTGATTATACAAGCCAAAAAGCAGATAGTTGGCCAGCTCCCTGCAGCCTTCATTGTATCGACTGTCTATTCCTGCAAAAGCAAAATCATACATGAGATGTTCTGTCTTAATATAGTACACTTGAAAAGTTTGGGTTCTTCCCAAATAAGAAAACTTTTTAAATAGGAGTTTTATCTGAACACTTTCTCACGGTCAGGGAGCATTCTGGTTTAACATAGTGGAAAAGCAGGGGAGGGAAAAGGGAGTTTTTCAAGTTTGTTGCTACATACTCTCACTCCTCCCTTGACCTAAATCTACAGGCTCTGCTTTAAATAAAGTTTGCAGTGTTCTGAAACAACAGAATTTCAACTTTAGTGACACAAACCTGACATCTGTCCACATGCAGTGGTCATTCTAACAAATATGTTCTTGATTGAAGCCTCCTAACAAACTAATCCTGTGACCTAAATCTCCTGCTTTGGAATACATGATTAAACACTATCTTGCAAGTATTACAGTATAATCCCTGAGTCACCAGAAAGCCACTGCAAACTTTGAACAAATAACGAAAAGGTATTCTGACAAAAATATGTAGTACACAGATTGGAATTATGTGACCCAACCGAAACCATTCCATGATGCTCCAATTCTGCACGTTAAGAGGTGTTCCCTGACAAAATGGAGTCTTGGCAGCTCATCTGGAACTCAGGCCACAGCACAGACACGATTCAGCTACACAATCCTCAGACTCAGTCCTCTATGCTCCCTCCCACCAAGCAACCAGCCCTTTGCTCTTGAGAACTATTGAAATGTAACCAGTCACCTTGAAATCTAGGATAGCATTTGAAAGCTAGCACACACAATGTGCTGAAGATAATCTGGTTTACTGCTGACTTGCCTAAGCGAGGCATCTTTTGAAGGCAATCAGATGAGCAATCAATTGAGAACAAAGCAAGAGTTAGGATGGTCCCCTTCAGTGGCAGCAAGCTGTTAGATCAGTTGTTTGCTTGTGGAACATCAGTAACATCCCTTGCAGAACATCTCTTACCATACCCAACGCTAATGTGACAAGACATCACCAACTGTGGGCTGAGCAAAGGAAAAGAGGCAAAAGTCACAGCCACTTCCATCCAGACTCATGACTGTGGTCTACAAGGCCTAAGGTGCCAAGGTGGTGAGCAGCAGGGACAGGCAAAGACAGTAACAGAGTTAGTAAGAAAAAGGAGGAATAAGAAGTCTGGGGAAAAATAAAAATAAAAAAAAAGTCAGAGGAAAAATGAGAAATGTCCTTATTAAAAAGGTGTAACTCTCATTGGAAGAGTTTGAGAGAAGCACATGTATGCACCAGCTCTTTTTGAGCAAGGATTTTTCATGCTGTGGCTTTAGCACTATTCTACAGAGGCAGATGGAGTTAAAGGAACAGATACATTCAGAGGAAAATAAACAGGAAACGAAACAATGACAAAGATAAGATGCATCCAAAAAGTCTATCAGGAGCCCTCAAGAGAACAATGGGGAAGGCCAGCAACTAGGAAACCCCCACGCCTGGCTCCAGCAGAGCTGCAAATTTAGTCATCTCTGTTCCCAACTCATCACAAGGGCATTGCTAGACAGTGACTCAGGCCAGCAGTCCACTGCTGCCCAAGAGCCAGTGATGCAACCAGTGCTTATCTGACCTCTCCAAGCTGATTCAGTTCATCAAACAGGCTGAGGGCCAGATATGGAATGCCCATCAGCTCAGCAAGACGTACTGCGTGCAAGATATCAGAAGAACACCAGAACTGATGCAAAAAAAAAAAATAAATAAAGAGGAGCAGACTAGGGACAGATCGAAACTCCTTCTTCTGCAACAAAAGGTTATTCAGCTCTGACATCTCACATATTTGCCATTTACCAGTTGCTAAGCTGACAAAAACAACCTAGAGGGAGAAGGAGTGCTGCTTTCTGTGTCCTAGCCAAGCATTTGTGGCATGCCCTTCTGCAGCAAAACCAAGAGCTGTTCTGTAACATGCTGAATGCCCACAGGGCTACAGGAAGGTGATGCTGGAGAAAATGGACAGGTCACCTTTTGCCAGCCATTCAAAACCATCACACAGCTGTGGAACTGCCATGCAAGATTTACTGTCCCTGAAGAGGATAGGAAAAGTAAATGTCAAAGTCCATTAAAATGTACTTATCTACACTACAGATCAAACTACAGATCAATCAGAAGAGCTACAACCTACAGACAGTTTTACAGATACAACCTACTGAAACCAAACACACATCCTTGGGAAGCAGATCAATTTAGCAGAGAGCTAAAAGGTAAACTGTGAGCAACACAGTTTATTTAAAAAAGTGACAGTGTAATTTAGGTAGGTCGATATACTGTTTTCTTAACAGACTGAACAGCCCCACTGAGCTTCTTAAAGACACATCTGACACACATCTCTTCTCTCCTGACCTCCACATTCCTTTCTCCTGTCATTTGCAATGCCTTCTGTCCCCAGCAAAGAGTGCAGAACGCCACCATTCAATACTTTAGCATATCAGACCCAGAGTTATTTGCAATTAGCCAAACTAAAGCTGGGGGAACAGAAATCCATTAAGCCCAGGTCATTAAATATAGCCAGGAAAAATATAACATGTGCTGACTGTTTAAAAAAGTGTAAGATTATCTGCTTTGTACACACGTTAAGAGGAATCAAGACATTTTTGTCACGCCAAGTGTGAATTTGAAGACTGTTTTAAAGCATTTGTAAGAAAGACATTCTTGCTTAACCAGAAGTTATGTGAGAAATTCTTCAGACTACATTAGTCAGGTCAGATTAGACAACAGTCTCATTGTGGGTGCAGAAAGAGACTAATGCAGAGC
>JAOWBP010053567.1:0-10975 GCA_028571105.1 Tragopan temminckii
GGAAACAAATCATGGCCTTATTTCTGTGCACTTGCAGTAGTAGCTGCCCAGAGCCACATCCAGCCTGGCCTTGAATGTCTCCAGGGATGGGGCATCCACAACCTCCTTGGGCAATTTGTTCCTCGTAATATGTATCCTAAACCTCCCCCTTCTCAGTTTAAAACCATTCCCCCTTGTCCTGTCACTATCCACCCTCGTAAGCAGCCATTGCCCCTCCTGTTTATATGCTCCCTTCAAGAACTGGAAGGTCACAGTGAGGTCTCCCCATCTACCCACGTAAAAGGACGGTCTCACTCCTGTTTATAAACTTTTAAATACTGGAAAGCTGCAATGCGGTTTCCCTGGACCGTTCTCTTCTCCAGACCAAATAAGCCGAGCTCCCTCAACCTGTCTTCATAGGAGAGGTGCTCCAGTCATCTTTGTGGCCTCCTCTGGGCCCACTCCAAAAGCTCCACATCTTTCATCTGCTGTGGGCCCAAGAGATGGATGCAGTAGTTCAGATGGTGCCTCACAAGGACACTCACCTCCATTGCCCTGCTGGCCACCCTTCTTTTGATGCAGCCCAAAATACTATTGGTCTTTTGGGCTGTAAGAACACACTACTGGCTCATGTCAACTTTTTCATCTTCCAGGCCCCTAAATCCATCTCTGAAGGGATTCTCTCAAGGACTCTTCTTCTCCCAGTCTGTATACATATCTGCGATTGCCCTGGGCCATGGCCTGTGACATTCTCAGAAGCTGTTTCTGAACTTATGAATGGTGAAAGAGTTAGTTTCAAAGCCTTTTGTGTGCCTCAGCATTCTTTCCCTAAAAGATGCTTGTTTTCACTCCTATTGGCAAATATACATTCATTCACAAGATTTAGAAACTACAATATCCCTCTCTCATGTTTTATCTCCTAATTTTTCATGTTGTTTGAAGCTTTAAAATTACCAGTAGCTTAATTGCGTATTTATGGCCCTTTTCTTAGCTACTGGTTATTTATCTGAAGTCTCTAGGTGCTAGTCTCTTGCCAGTTAGATTCAGAAGATGATATTCAGAACAAGAAAGCCACCTTTGAATGTTGAATTAGGAGAAGCTGTATAACTGAATCCTTGACTGACTGAAGATTATGGTTAGATATTCCTGAAAAGATATTTACTTTATTTACAGAGCTAGTATATGGGAGAGGTTGTGTAGTTGCTGGTTTGGCGTTATGTATGCTTCATGGGACAGTTGACATAGCTCTGACAGTTCAGGAGTCATGCAAGTAGTCAGTGTCTTGTCTGATACCATATTACCTAAACATGAATTTTTCTTCTCTAAAGAGACTGGATGGTTGTTTTTTTGTTTTTGTTTTTTTTTTTTACATTTCACCTTTGTTCTTTGTGTTTAAAAGAAACAAACAAACAACAACAACAACAACAAAAAACTAAGAAAAAAATGGGAATAAATTTTTAAGCATTGTTTTCCTCTTTCAGGTGTTTTATCTTGAAACCCATAGATGACAGAGTTAGAGCAACCATTTTTTGAATGAGAAATTTTCTTACTTACTCCTAACAATTTTAAATTGGTTTCTCCATGCATATCTTGGTTATTTTAGTAATTTTCTCTTCCTTCTTTTTTAAAGAAGAATAGAATACTTCAAGGCAATTCCAGGTCTGAGAAATGAGGCCGGAATTATCTTCTGCCTAGGAGGAAAAAAGCCAGCATTTTTAAACCCTGCAAAATTCATTGCTCTAATTTTAGTGACTGTGCTCATCCACACCTGCTACCATTAGCAGTGGGGATCAGATTATTACTTTGACAAGATTCATCTTTTCTGCATTTTAATATGGCATATTATCTAACTGAAAATCCTTAGAGAGAGAAATTTCCAAAACAAGATTCTTACCTGTGCTGCTGTTTTATTTTCAAGAGGACTGAAAGTACCCATCATTTTCCCTTTTGATGGCAGTGTCAAGAAATGAATGGCCTTTATGCCATTAATTCTCTGCAAACAGTCATGTATTTTATATTCATTTATAGGCATTCAGTCTCCCCCCATGACAGCTTCCACTAATGATCTTTTCTGTCTGCCAAGACTATCACAGAAGTCAGGTTAAAACAAAGGAAAGCACTGGGGAAAAAAGTCTAGGTATTTACATGTTGCTGGGATTTCAGTCTTCTGTCGTTCAGTTATTTCTGGCGCCTGTTTATAGCTGTTTTTTTCTTTTTCTTTCTTTTCTAAGCTGTAAGAACTCCCAAAGAAACAAGAAAAAGGTGTAATAATGACTGTATTATTTAGGCAAAAAGGATGGCTATTTTCTCCCATACATGCAGAAGACATTGTAACAGGAACAGTTCTAAGTTTTCTTTCAGCTTAGCCCAGCCTTTTGGCCTGATAATGGCTTTGCAGTTTCTGATGTCTGCACAAAACTCCTGGATGTAAATGCTGAAAATGAATCTGTATTTTGTTTGGAGTGTACTGAAACCTAGATCCCTTCTGTTCAGAAAGTATTTCAGAAAATGCTGAATTCTTGGTTTCTGATGGTCAGCTACTTTTGAGCTCAACAGCTGTTTGAGCTTTTTGTATGATTTTGTCTTATTCTCTCCATCTCATATTATGTAAATAGCAAATCTGAATTTTGTTTTGTTCATAAGTACCAATATTCTGGGATTAGAAAAGTAGCATGATGTTATTCCAGCACACAAAAATGAGTGGGATGTAGAACTCACAAGTGTAATAGCCAAATGCTTATATTGCTGTCATGCCAGGTAACAACATTTTTGTGGCAAGGAATGGCAAGGAGGTGGGTATGTTTACTGTGTGAAAGAATCTGCATTTACATTATTAGAAGTTCTCTCCCCAGCCCTGAGCTATCAGTTTTCCACTTTATGGTCCAAGAGAGATTGGCACCACTGCAGAGACATTTTATTCTATTATTTCAGTGGAAAAAATACCTGTTATTACTCCCAAGGAGACAAACTGTCTAATGTGGATAGTGTGCTTAATCAGCAGCGCACACCTGCCTTTGCCAAGGCAAAGCATATGATAATTTGGGGGTTTACAAAAAGAAAAAAAAAAAAAGAAGAGGAATTTGAAAGAGCTATTTGGAGACCTGCTAGAAATATCACAAAGCTGTCTATGTTCATGTATCTCCTTAGCATACCTAAAATCCTGAGGTACATGGAGTGACACAGGAGGATTAAAGCTATGTGAAGATGGCAGGATGTCCACTGGCAGGGCTGTTTTGAGTGTCTCCACCAAAACGAAAACATAGTTTTCACTGAAGACACTGACAAGTCTTCCTGTTGTCATGAAGATATGGGACAGTGTGAGGCTGCAGGCCTCTTAGGTGGTCTCCGCTGTCATTCCACTGGCACTGTGTGAGTCTTACTGTGGAGCTTTCACTTCTCTTCCCCCACTGAGGAGAGGAGCAGGTTGGAATGCCATGTAGACTAAGCAGTTTCAGTAGTGGTTTGGGAGTTTCTAAAATATTAGATCACTAGGTGAAGTCTATCCCTTGATAGCACATATGACATAACTGCCTGAAGCAGCAGAAAGCCCGTGCTGGCTCTCTGTTAGTAGCATGCAACTAGATCCTCATTTATCCAGCCCAACAGAGACGAGACTCCTCAACAAAAGAAGTCTGAGTATGAAGCTTGTGCACCCAACAGAAAAGAGGTCTGAGTGTCAATATCAATCATGCCATGAGGTCATGCAAGAGCTGACAAAGGATGACAGTCAAACATGATGGATCACAAAAGCCAATTAAGTGCTTTTAGATTTTAGTGCTTCATAGTCTGGGAAAAGATAGTGGGTCCAGAACGCAGACTTCATAGAATTTACTTTTCATTTCTCAAGAATTTGTTCTGATACTTAAAGATATTCAAGAACACTTAAGGAGAATTCCCTTAATGAGTTTATATTTATAATGGCCTTCGCAATCATCTTCTGCTGTAGTATTCTCACTCTCTTTCACAAAAGCTGGCAAATATTTCCCTTGGAAATGCTGAATATACTATCCATTCAGATTAGTTAGTCTTTTATAGAAAATCAAGTATTTCAATGGTAACCAGCTATAGAGCACTACTACCTAAAAAAAAAACAGAGTTTTTTATTCTCCTCCATCAGTGCCAGCATGGGCACACAGAAACTCATTCTTACTCTGGCAGAACGTGAGCAAATGAACCCAATTCAACAAAAACACAGAGAAATCTGAGTGAGATTGATCAGGGAAGACAAATAATCACAAAAGCCTCTTTTCTTATGGGACAGGTTTTCTCTTGTCATCTTTCTATAAACTCTTTGATCTTAACTCTGTTTAAACATTGCTTTTTACAGAATGACAGCCTCTGGATTTCTATCAGAGAATGAACTAGGTATGGCTTTGCTTCCAGGTCTGAGAGCTCTCTTATATTGGCCCAAACAGTAAATTGGTTGTTTATATATGACCAAATCTGCAAAATTCAATCTTTTTTATGTAGGAAGATTAAGTATAATGAAATTTGCCTATAAGGACAGGAGTTGCCTTGTTCCCACATCCAAGATTTTAATGTATCTATAAATCCTCATTTAGAAGTTCCAGCTTTTAAATGGATTTAATTACTTCTTTTAAAATCATGGGTGGTTTCAGAATGAGGTTACATTTGTTCTTTTCCCTGAGGGAATCTGAGAGATAGGCATTTCTCTTGATATCTTTCTGCTGTTAGGTGTCTGCTACCTGCGTGCTTCTAGGGCTATGGTTGAATCACTAAATTCAGTGGCTCATTCATTGTGTTAAACATGCTGGTGGGGTGATGTTCCATTAAGGTCATCATCTAGGTTTAAAAATAGTAATAGCAGAGAACTGTGACTGGCCTGAAATGCTAGGCTGATGGGGTAGATACCAGGCAGGATTGCAAATCAGTTCCACGAAATTACCGAGTTGGCCAGCCACATGCTTATTGTGCAGGATGGTGGATCTCAGTCAGAAAAGTAAGGTATTATTTTTAAAAAACTTGGCTACCGATCAGTGATTAGAGTTTGTTTATGCTGCCTGAACAGCTGTAAGTTGTACTTGGCTCCTGTGCCAAACAAGTACATTGATTGCACATGTCACTGGGCCTACTACCAAGCACGGTTATGAATTGCCTTGCCATTGTGAAACTCATCCTGCAGTCTTCAATTATAGTTGCCGTCTGTGCTATGGTGGCAACTAAATTATGCGTGACATAGGAGGATCCAGCCTGGGCCTTGATGCTGCACAACAGCATGCCTGTCACTTTACAGCGTCAAGTACAAAGGCAAGCTGTACTAGGTAAATGGTGAGGGTGGGGACTGTCAGTGCAACATATAGGTGGACCAAAAGGCAGATAAACCTGCAACAAGGGCTGAGTTCCTATATCACAGACACCAGTCTGGTTCCAGCTTGCCATACAGCCTGGAGCTTGTTCTCTCCACAATAATTTAAAGAGTACAACAGCTCTTCACTCAGATTGTAAAATGGTGTTTTGGACCCAGTTGAAATAGTGGCTCAAATCCAAAACTTTCTTCAACTGAGCAGTGACAATCTACACAATTCTCAGATTGAGCCCCACATTAGTATGGATGTGAAGGGCAACTTTGTTTTTCTCAGATTCTCAGAACTACTTGTGTTTGAACTGCAGACATGCCCTTTGAAAAACAGAGAGATTTATTTATAATTGGCTAGATTTGCAAGCTTGCTTTATTACATTATTTCCTGCCCAGGGTTTCTTAATACTGAATAGAAATGATTATGAAAACTTCTTACTTCAGGGCATTTCCAGGCTAGCAGGGCTGAAGCAGAACCTGTCATTGCTGGTCCAGTTTTATTTCTGGAAAAATCTGCTGAACTGAGGCAAAGTTCAAGTCCAGAAGGGGAACACATACATGCATAACATTCATGCATGCACTTAGTGAGTTTGTTCCAATCTCTCTGTCATTGGACTTTCAGCCTTTAAACTGTACATAAGCAGTTCTGTTAAGTTGATAACTTTTTTTTCTATAACATTTTTTTTCTGTAAAACAGGTCTTGTAAAAGTTAATTTATTTATGTACCTAGGAGTCAGAAATATCCCTGCTTTTCTATTTTGCCAACTTACTGGCTGTCAGTGGAATAAAATTGGGAGTGGGGGAGAATCAAACTCAGCGTGGGACTTCAGCCTAAAATGTAATATGGAATCTTTACCTCTGAGCTGAGCTGTGATATCTTATGCCAGAAAACAATACAGGCTCAGCCAACTGAGGATTAGCTGTTATTATTCTGGCTTTTTGTTGCTAACTTTTTTATATAAACCCATAAGGAGAATAGAAGTCAGCTCACTTGAGAATATACACTGTCATAGGATGAGATGATCAAGAACTGGTCAGGAAGCTGCTGCTATCTTGTGATTTCCTCACTCTGGTACTGCATGGTTGACATCTTCCACGGACCACGAAAAGTGAGACCTCCAGAGCTCTGCTTCATCAGCTTCACTGCTGTTTGGGGATTTAAGCACAGCTTAATGGGAGCACCTTTAGAAATACGTAAAAGCTTCATCCAAAGTCTTTTGGACTTATTGGACTTATAGGTGTATTTACTTGATTTTAAGAGGGTTTGGATTAGGCTGTCAGGGAACCGAATGGAGCTGCTTCTGACATTTTGTGCGGTAACAGTCTGCTGTTCAAGCCTCTGACCACACTTTGACTATTTGAAACTCCAAAGATTTCAGTGTGGAAAGTCTGTGCTTCATTACCCTGCTTAAAGTGGAGGAAGAGTAAAGTGTAATAAAAATGAGTATGAAAACTGCTTACTTCAGAACATTTCTAGACACAATGGGTTGTAGTAATCCATTTTTGCTCCTGGTGGGGGCTTTCTTCCCAGCACTTTATGGATCGAAAAATGCTTCATGCTTCATTTCCCTAAACCCCCCAGGGTATATTAAGATTAAGACTAGAATTCACTGGAAAAGGAAGTTTCCATCCCACAGAAACTTCAGAATTTCAACATTGGTTCCAGTTTCAAACTCAGATGAGAATTTGACATTTCAAAGCTTTTCAGGGAGTGAAATATTCCTCAGACCTTTGATTCACAAATGTCAGCATTTATTTCAATCTGTGTCCATCAAGCCATTGATCTGAGCTGTGGACTGAAGGCACAATATCCCTATTCGTTTCCTTGCCTACTAACCCAGCAGTATCTTCCTGGAGCTTCTTTTCATGATGAGCCTTCAACAACTCCTAGTCAAAACCATTAATAAGTCAGTGGTCTGCAAGAAAAGTAGGCTTTTCTAGCTCTGCTGCTTAAGTTAACCTACTTTTTCTGACAGGTGGATCTCACCCAGTGGGCTGTATCTTGAGCATCATGTATTCCAACCACCATTCCAAAGCCTATTTGTTATGTTTTGTTCATATTGTGAGAAGATGTTGCAAGAAACAACTCTGCCTTTCTTGATGATTAACTTTTCATAGAGACATGTTATTATTTCCCTCATAAACAGTACGTCAATTTTTCTCTGTCTGATTTTATTTTCATAAGAGTGCAGCCTATATACTACTTTCTTGTAAGAGCTACTAAGAAGCAATGTAAGAGATTTGAAGTAATGTTTTTCATTCTGAAGCATCTAGGAATCCATTGCAAATACTACTAAGCCTTTTGCTGGGTGTAATCCTCCCCAAATGACTGAAGATGGATTTGCCTCAGTAGTCAAGGAAAAAAAAAAAAAAAAACATTAGTGGGGAAGTTTTTAAGTTGGACTTTTTTATTTTCTTTTTATTTCAGGCATTAATTCAGCTAATCACTCATAAAGATTTTTTTATGAAAATACAACACGTATTCCTAGAGCTCTGGATATCTAGTAGGATAGATAATCTAATGGTGCTAACTAAAAATCTGCCCATAAACCCTGGGGCAAAAGTAAATTTATTTCATTTTGTCAAAGTTTTTGAAAGTATACAGTTATTTGAGAGACTTTACAAAGCACGGGAAGATGTTCATGTTCTGTACATGCTATTTGAATTTGGTGTTCACAAGAGATCTCCATTTTGTTTAATACTTCCATTTGAAATACAACATTTTCCATAAAATAAGGATTTTTATGCCATGAAGAGTGGATATCTGTTTCAAAAAGAACAGTGAACCTCAGAATAACTTAGTTTAACATCTGAGATTTTCCTAATGGTTAAATCTACTAATTGTGACCTAGCCCCAAATAGCTTGATTTATAAATAAGCTTTAATCTGAGCACAGACCATGGTAACATGTGAGTTGATGATTCAGAAAGCTAAAAAGCCTTTATTGTCGTAAAAGCTCATTCCTGAGTTTCATGTCCAGCTCTTTTTACTTCCAGGCAATTCACATGTACTTTTCAAAATGGGTAAAAGCATGTAGATTTGGACACCATTCTGGACTGAATCATTGAATGAATATAAACTATGCTATGGACAGGTATGGAAAGGAATTTTGGCCTTTCCACTGATATCTGTTGTCTTCAGAACTCTTCTCACTCAAAGTGCTAGTGAACTCTAGTAATGCACTTGAAGGAAAGTCAACTGAGTTAGTGGCATAGTGTCAGACTGTTTACAGGCCACACAAATAATATTTTCTTTACAGAAACATTCATGAAAATAAAGCAAATCACTCTCTCTGAAAAAGGTGGTTCACTTCTTGTATGATATTCAAAAAAGTAAATCTTACACGATATCCCTGATGGATTATATATATAACTGTAACTGGAAGATTTGAATGGAGTAGTCACTGTCAAGATAATCTTAACTTTGGTTCAGCTACCTAAACATAATGTGCCATGGTGGTTTTAAAATGGTAAAATATCTCCTGCAGTCTTGATGTCACCAGTTTTTTAAAGAAATGTATCATTTTTGCATGACTATTATTCCCTTAGCCTTCATTAGTTCCTCTGGAGACCTTATATTATAAGTTAGAAGCATGGGACTGTTGACCCAGTCCCAAATGAGTAGAATTGGGAAAAGTCAAACCTATAGCGTTTGAAATTCAATTAAATGTGATATCAATATGATAAATAATCAAGGAAAATGTTATTATACCACTAGTAAATAACAGTGATGTTAGAATTGGGAACAGGATTTGCTAAAAGGAAATGCCAAGTATTAATCAAAGGCTACATTTTACAGGAAAATGCAGAGGAATTGTTCAAAACCACAAGTACAGTGAGCTGTAGCAGTGATCTCCAATTGTGCCCTCACAGATTTGCACAAATAAGACAAGTTAGTCTGAATGTTTAAGTATGCAAGTTACACATGCAGCTTTTAAGAGCCTGAAGGATAAGTAGCCTATATGCTCATAAGTGTTTCTAAAACTCAGCTCTCTGATTTTAACTGAAGCTCACAGATGCAGGAAATTTTAAAGTTGAAATATGCACTTTATTTTAAATTCCCTGTGTATATATATTTTCTCTGGCTAAGAGTCTTAGCACAAACTTCTTAGAAGCAGAATTTATACACAGTTATTTTTTCATTGCTTACTTTGCATGCCAGAATGCTAGCAGGCTTTTTATTTTCTGATATGTATAAAGATAATTATAAACTGTATGAACTTGCTTAATTTCTTGCATTTCATCTATTTATGTGTAAAATTTATAACTTGCATCCAGAATTCAAACAAGAAACTTATATTAGCAGTATGCAAAATAAGTTTATATCCCATTTATTTAGTTTCAAATGTATTTAATCATAAATTTATATTTCATTCGCCTAGGGTCCGTATGTTGTTTGTGAATTTAGAGGCCTAGATTATCTATTCACGTTTTAAAATTTTGAACAAAACAATTTACACATAAGTGTAAAACCAGTTTCAGCGTCTGATTCTGAGTTCTTTTGTTTTAAACATTCCTTCTTCTTTTATCAGTTCTTAAACAAAGTCTGAATGCAGGCTTAGACTGTGTGGAATGGGATTATTATCAAACATAATTAAAACCACATGGTTTTTCCAACTGTATAGCAGGTAAAATTTCTTTGAGATCTCAGATATGTTACTGTCATTAATCTTTGTTGCTCTGTGTTGCTCATTTGTTTTATACATCTGCTCTCTGAGTCTCTGTCCTCTTACCTACTTCACAGATATTTCTCTTTGAAACTGGAAGCATAGTTTCTGATGGACCCTGACCACAAACTGTTGACAATGCAAGGAAAAAACAAAACAAAACAAACAAACAAAAAAAACCCACAATACTCCTTTCTTTCTCTATACTGCAAAAGCTACTGAGTACTAACCTGCTCACTATCTCATGTCTGAAACTTCCAGCCAGATTTGCTCAGCCTCTTTCATTGCTAATGTACCCTATGGCTCTCTAGAGATTCTGAGAGAGAAACTTGGTGGTAATTAGTAGCAGAGATGGATCAAGCAGTCAGGAAGTAGATGCTTATTTTGAACTGCACATCTTTCTATCTTGCCAGATCGTTGGCTGCGACCGCCAGCTGGGAAGCACTGTCAAGGAAGATAACTGTGGGGTCTGCAATGGTGATGGGTCCACCTGCCGGCTGGTTCGAGGCCAGTATAAATCCCAGCTCTCAGCAAATAAAAGTAAGCTGTTCCTTCTGGTAAAGTGCCATCTTCACTTCTTACTAAAATATATATTTCTAGCATGTATCTTTCACCCCACTCTTCATCAGGCAGTTGAATGATCATGATCAGGCTAGATGTACTCATCATTTCTTCCCTGTTCAGGGAAGAATTCATGCTTGCTCGCACTACAGCTCTGACTAAGGGAATGGATTTGTTGTGGAGAGCCATCACCAATGTATTCCCTGTTTCATTTCACTACTTTGGAATAAGCCAGAGAAAGAGAAGAGCTGGCTTAGCCACCTGCTAAGGCTGTATTAGCTGGCTGCGTAGAGCCCAGTCCATGCTGTACTGAAAAGTATCTTATCCTGCAAAAAGGAGTACTGAACAGGGATGGTGGTACCATCCACACACACGCGCACACACACATACAAAAGGAAAGGAAAGGAAGGAAAGAAAAAGAAAGAAATTAAGAAAGGGGAGGGGAGGGGAGT
>JAOWBP010053568.1:0-10972 GCA_028571105.1 Tragopan temminckii
AACTTAGGCGTGAGCTCAGTGCTTATGAAGTGCCCTTTTGTCCTTGAAATGCTAGTCCTTCATAGGAATGCGCATCTGCCTTCCTGTGCTTTGCAGGGCACTATGCATCTCATAAGAGTAAAAGAGGAATAGTTTTTCTTCAGTACAGGCATTTTAAATGGAAGGTTCCAAATATACTCATGTCCAGATATGTTCCAAAACCAAAATCTTTCAAGTCTGATCATATGCCAGCCTAAGAGTGAACCTTAAACATAGGGTCTTTGGCAGAATGATGGTGGAAGATGTTAGTGCAAAAGATAAAAAGTTTCTTGAGCAAAGTGTCATGCCTACATGTAAGAGAGAACTCCTAGACCTGTACTGTCATCTCTGGAAGAGGCAGTCTTTTTTTCCTCGAGTGACTTCTGCTTTCTCTGTACATGAGGGTGGACGATTGTTTACCCTGATACAGCTGTCAAAATAATGGGGCTAAGGTAGAAAATGTATGAGACATGATGCTAAAGCTGCCTGTTTTTTGTACTAATCTGTGCACTGGCAAAAAGTCTTATCTACTTAGGCTATAGAATTTTTTTTTGTCAGAGAATGTACTCTTGCAAATTAACAAGAATATTGATCTGTATTGGGAGATCACCTAACTCTAATTTCACCTTGATTGAAGGTGAAAATTATCAAGCTATTGAGGATTTGAAAAAGACTTTAAACAGTTTTTTTTCTTGCTATTTAAAACATAGTAAATTTGTATAGTAATAACAAAGAAAAAAATTAAGGCAAGAAAAGTGCATTTGAGGGTTTTTGGGAGAACAGTCTGGTGCTGAAAGTGTCTGCATTTTGGTACAGTCACAACAAAGCCCTGTATTTGAAAATAAAACCAAACATGTTTAATATGCATTAAATCATATTTTAGTAGAAGCATTCACTAATTTATTGGGAGAAATCTATAAAGCACTGGAAACTTTTAGATAAAAACCCTCCCTGCCTTCATAGAGCATGTAGTTTAGTAAAGCATAATGTGAGAATAACTAGGTGGCTTTCTATGATTTGGATTAAACAGGAAACCAAACTAGAGAAATGATTTTTTATGATCATTAAAAAGGTACAAAAAAGATGATTGAAAGATCAAGTAGTGCTGTTTGAATTTGCTGTACATTAGGCATGCTGAGATATCCATAGCAGAGCCTAGAAAGTTTCAAATTATGTATTCTTGGCCTCAAAAGTCTCCAGAAAAATACTGGAAGTGGATATAATAAAATAATTCCATTCAGCAGGAAGGTTATAAAGTACTATTTCATACTATAAAATACTAATTATACCTTCTATTTCTTATTGGCAGATCTGCAGTGGAAGTCCGGGCACATGGCAGAGAGCCTAACAAACATGCCTCGTCACTCCCTTTACATCATAATTGGGGCTCTCTGTGTAGCATTCGTCCTGATGCTGATTATTCTAATTGTGGGAATATGTCGCATCAGCCGTATCGAATACCAAGGCTCTTCCAGGCCAGCCTATGAAGAGTTCTATAATTGTAGAAGCATCGACAGTGAATTCAGTAATGCAATTGCTTCTATCCGACATGCCAGGTTTGTTCTGGGGATGGTAATTTAAAAGAAATCTGTTGTGATATGTAATTTCAGTCCCTGCATGTTGCATCTAACTGCTGCTGGCAGAGAATGGGCTGCTGCACTGTGAGAAGACTGGATCACTGGCGTTGCTCCTTGTTCTTTCTGATCCCTGTTCTGTTCTCAGCTGAAGTATAGTAACCCAGCACAACTCCTTGAAGGCAGCGGGAATTACTCTGACTTTATTTGGTGTGACTAGTGAAGAGGGACAGATGCAGTCCTTAGCCTGTAAGATCTGTTTAGGATAAAAATACTCTCTAACTGATACATGCAAGTAATTTGATGAGATAGCAAAGCCAGTTGTTGATTTTCTGACTAATTTACCATATTATTCAGTCGGATTCTTCAAATGACTCATCTTCTGTGCCCCTATTTGCCTCCAACTGAGGATCTTTCTTACTTGCTTTCCTCAAGAGAGTAATCTCTTGACGTTTAATTTTAATGGAGTGATGGCACCCAGGGCATTGAGTGTTGGAATAATACAAAAGCCAGACTGGAAGGGCTTCAGGAGCTCAAGTGCAAGCCATTGTATTGATGTAGCATTAATTATACCTAGCTCTCTGCCAATAATTGCCTTTAAAAACCTCCAAAGTAGTTGAATTGAGTTAGAAAGTACTTTCCTAAAATCCAACCTAGATTTTCTTTGCTATGCATTAGGCCACTTCTTACTTTTTTTCAGGTCATCATGGACAGTAGTGTATCACCATTCCCTTTACAGTACTTATGTACATCAGGTCTCTGTCCTTCCCTTCCTACCTCAGTAGAAGCACAACTATTATTTTCTTCCCTAGAGTAAGCCAACCCATTCTTTCAGTATTTCCTCCTGGATCATGTCAGCCTCTTTACTGGCCCCCTGTGACATGTTCCAGATTGTTTTTCTCTTTTTCAAAGGGTGGTCCCTCAAACTGGAAATACTTATCCAGCCGAAGCTTTGCCTGTACCGAAAGAATTGAACAATCACCTCCTGTATCTTATTTATGTCAGTTCTATTCATACATTTGAAAGTGAAACCTTTTTCTTTTAATTAGCCTTACACCAATAACTGATGATTTAATTTTGTGATGTCTTAGTCTCTTCCCTTACCCCCAGCATCCTTTTGCCATACTGTATCCTAGCCAGTGTTGTTTTTTATGTATTTGACATTTCTCTCAATAGGGTAGAACTTCAATTTTTTGTTGTTTCTTTTTCCCATTTCTTTTTGTCAAGATCACTTTGAACTCCAACAACAATTATGTTACAATTAAACTGCTTTTAAAAGAATGGAAGGAGAGATGTTCCTGTGCACTGACATGGAGAAATGTGTGCATACTGGGTAGTGATTTCTGGTAATTCATTTTCTAAATGCTCCAGTTCTGTTTCAGTGCAAATAAAAAAGGTTAATTTCTACCAGTACTGAAGTTCTCCAAGCAATCTGAAATGGATGAGGAGTTCCCACAGGCTCACTTAATCATACTGCAGCTTTGAGCGGTAGCTCTTTAAAGTGTTCCAACTAGATTTACATTAAAACATTTGTTCACTGTCAAATTATATTAACCAGTAAATGTTTTAAAAAGAAAGTTGTGTATAGTTTACTTAATATAGTAATCCAAATAATATCAGTACTCTTTTAAGTCTTCCCTTGAAGTCTCTTTTGCCTCTCAGCCTTACACTTCTGCTGGGAGCTCAGCATCTCCACAGCACACACATCCTGAGAACTGCTTTTTTCTTTCAGTCCTGTATTGGCATAGGAGGGAGTTGCTTTATGGCCCATGAAATGCTTTATAGCTTTTTATTCATTGGCCTTGTGAATTTGCTGTTATGTACTGTACATTTCCAAGGGTGAAGAGCAAGTACAAAACTGTTAATCTTTCATATCAAATACCTTTTGTCTTACTTGTGCAGCAGTGGTGAATGTGTCATTCCTGTTCACTTACTCCTGTTGCACTTCCCCAAAGACTGGGAATGGTCTCCTGAAGAACACTGTGAAACACCTGGGTTTCCTTATTTACTTCCCAAAGCAAATTTGACAGCTTTCTATCCAAGGGTACCTAGGGAAAGTGTACAGCAAGGCAGGATCTTTTGAATCTGAATTTCCTCTGCTTTTTGGAGTCTCACTGGCTGGTAATGGAAATGTTCATAATGAAAATTTCCTGTATGAAGCCATTTACATCTTGGAAATTGGACAATTTCAGGTCTTTTTACTAATCTCCGGATTACTCAGAGTGAATCTCCACTTATTAAAAAAGGCAAAAGTTTAGAAAAACAAATTTGCATCAGGGTTAAATAACATCCAAAGAAATCCAGTTAAATAACAGTCCAAAGAAGTCTTTAAACTGGGATGTATTCATGGTGATTTTTTCAGATCTAAATTAAGCAGTTAAAAATCACATTATTGGAACCTGACAATTAAGTCTTTCCCTATCTTGGGAAAGGCGTCCTATAAAAGGCAAATGAAAATAAGTATATTTATTCCAAATAATTCTTCTCTGCCTCTCATAAAATGGATGCATCATAAAAAAGCCAAGGCAGCTGCCAAGTTAGTTAATTAGAGAGATTTGGTGTTATTGTGTTATTGTGTCCATTTTGGTTTCAGGAAGATGTAAAATACTGCTTTGATCATGTCTATCCAAGAATCCACATGTCAATCCAAGAAGAATCCACAACTTTCATTGTTCTTTTTTTGTATAAACCCATAAATCTGCATATTAAGAAAACCCAAGTCTGAATTTTGAGACTTACCATATTAAAAGACCTGACTTTCAAATAATAGCTTCTCAGCATTTTCTGAAAATCGCTCTCTTTCTCAGTTAGATACCAGAACTTGTTAGTAATTTTGGAAAATGTAGACCTAAGGAAAAGTGAGTAGATTATTGTCTTTAAATGTATGGTTTCTGACAGTGTCAGTAGGTGTCCAGGGAGTGTGGATGCCTGGTGCATATTCTGTAAATTATTTTAAAATTACTTGTTCAAGTTTCTTAGCAGGTCTTTCTTCTGATCGTTTTTTATAATTTGATCTTTACTAATCAATGTACTTTTGCTGTAAGAGAAAATGAATGTGCTAAAGGAATACTTTTAGTAAATGTTCTTAGAATTATCAGACCAGAACTAGATAGTCTTCTAACAAAGTGAAGCACTGCTGTTTTTAGTATTCATTATGCAGAGACTAAATAAATACTCCATTTATATTCATCTCATTTTTAAAGCTTTTAGATTTTGAGAATGCTGTTATAAAATAATTGACCCCTTGATAATGCAGCCATAAGATTTCATTAAATTGGAACCAGGAACTGCTGTTGAAACTGTATCATTCTCTTTAGAAAAGCATCCACACTGACTTCATAAAATATCTGATTACAGCCATGGCACTACTGTAATTTTTTCTCGTGTTTAGATACCATTAGCATTAGACTTCATGCACTGCTTATAGCGTAGTTTGTTTAGTTCTTATTTCCATGTGCTGCCTCTTGTTCTGTCTGTGGAAGCTGAAGAGCCTGGTGCATCAGGGTCTGATTAAGTCACCTTGTCACAGCGGGGTCAGCTGCTCCCCACTGCGTGCCCTGTGCACATTCTGTGCAGTGAGCACGCCCCTGTGTTTGTCTGCTGTGTCAGATTGCAGAACATGAGGCTTCCTGAATCTGATGAGCTTTAGCACAATTTTCGTACCCTCTGCCAGTGTCTCAACTTCATGGAAACTGTAGGATTACAGTTCGGTAATATTAAGGAACACACAGTGCCACTTGTGAACAAAGTAGAGAAAATTATTTTTCTCATTATTCTTCTCCTGTGGAGAAAAGAATAATCCCTTCCTCCTGTGGGTATGCATTTTTTTTTCCTTCTGATCTCTCTCTTTTCTTTTTCATGATTAAACTTTATTTGTGGATGCATTGTGTGTTTTTGAGCAGAGTAGCAATAGGTGGTTTTTCTTCTGCCTCTAAGGATGCTCCAAACTCCAGCCTATGCCACGGAAGTTAGAAGTTACCATTTCCTTAGTGTTTGACTATACAATTTTCTCAAAGTTCTTCTACTTGGATGGAATTTGTGAGGTTAATGATTCTCCATGGCTAGCTCTCTTTTGAAATGTTTTTTTAAGGAAGTGGAGAGGCAACCCTGTCCCATGTTGAAGTAGATTTTGCGGACGAACGTGGAGCTGCCTTTGCCAAGAATTCCTATGTTGAATATATACTATCCCCCAAATTGTCATGGAGCCCTTTGTCTCTTAGTCAAGTTACACAAGTTGATTTTATTCCGTGTTTCATTACAAAGTATGCTTTCTAATTCTCAATATCACTTTTAAATGCTTTCTATGCCACTAGTAAATACCTCTGATAGGTACCTTGGAACAGTATTATTACTCATAAATAGTAATTAATGCTAAACTTAGAGGCTGTAGAACTTCCCCAGTCCTCCTGATATGCTGTCTTTATATATCCAAGTTCATAATTGTTCTTCTGATGCTGTATGCTACTGTCAAACATCTGTTACATCCCTCCAGTTTTTTTCCAGAATCTGTGCATCTCAGGACTGAGATTTCCCCATCTGCTGTACAATCTTTGTTCCTAGATGAATAATCTTGTATTGGAATCTTTTTTCATTTTTCAGTAGCAGCGTATTAATTGATCCTGTATTCACTGCAGCAGGAAGCTTCGTCTTTTCACTATTTATTGCCGCTTTAATCCTTGCATCTTGCAAACTGTATTGGTAATTGTTTTGTTTTCTTTTCTCATCAGTAAAATAGCATACGGTCCTTGTGCAACCCTACTACGTACACACCCATTAAGTTAGAATTTCCCACTCAGGACCTCTGAGTTGAGTGGCACTATGAGTAGGGCTGGCTTCTGGGCCGCCTGATCAAAGCAATGTGGTCACCAGTCAGATGGCTCAGCCAGGCCACAAACAACTAGCATATGTGCTGTGGTCTTTTCTCAGCGTTTTCTAATTAAGGGCACATGTCAACTCTGACCTACGCAAGAGAACAGATTTTGTGCTGTTCTACCACGTGCAAAAAGCCATGTGTTTTCTGTTCTTGTCAAAAAGGCAAAATTTTACTTAAATCCCTGGAGAATTTTCATTACTGTTTGTATCTATGAAAAAGCTCTATTTGCTTTAAACCTTTGAGAATGATGAAGAAAATGAGCGATTCAGAACTCATTGCTACCTCTGATTTAGTAAGATACAATAACTTGATTCCCTGATTTGATTCCTGGAATTTTATCTCATTTACAGAAAATCAGATTTATTTTTTTATGAAGCTGATGAGTGAACGTTGCCTGTTTATACTAAAGTAAACTGTAGAAGAAAGGAAATATTCCTGCATGGAAATGTTATCTAGTGTGGCCTTACTGACATCTGAAGTACTTTGCAAGATGAGATTTCCAACGTTATGTTGCTTCCAGCAATTTTAGCTTTACCAGCAATTCCAGATCACTAAAAACAGCAAAGAATTAAGTTGGAGCAGTCAGGAGGTTGCATAAAAATCTGGGAAGAAAATCAAGTTAATTTTGTTTTGGTCGAAATACTTATTATCCTCAAAATCTGACTTTTCTGAATCTCACCTTCCAATGTGCACAAGTTAATACTGAATTAATACAGTGCATAAGAAGGGAATAAAAAGAATCCTTTGTTTAGATCTCTACATAAATAAGTCTTTGTGTTTCTGTGTTAATATTTTGTTCTGCATCAGGTCCACAGGGAAGGCAGACTTGACCCTTTTTTGCCTCCTTTTCATATTATTCTTTTTGTTTAAAATTCCTGTAATTGTAGTCAGAACACAGAAGATATTTTTCCACATTCAAGTTGCATTTTGTATCTTAATAAATAATCAGAATAGTGGTAGGTTGTCAATGCAGTCCAAAGGCACCTTGACAAGTTCTGGGTATGCCAGCACCTCAATGGTATGGCCACAGGAGTTCTCTGCACTTTGTTGCATGAGATACCTTTGCGAGATTAGTATGTTTGTGGCATTGCAACAGCTTCCTTGCCATTAGTTTTGTCAGAATTGCTAATAGTGTGCAGGATGCTGATAATTTCACCAAGCTTCTCAATTGGATGTCAGGTGAGCAAAGCCTTTAAATTACAATTTTTAACGCTTCATCTGTAGCATTTGATTCATTGCACTACTGTTGCAATTCCAAATGCAAATGTAACATGGTTATCTGTGATTTGTGGGTTTTTTTTTTTGTTTGTTTGTTTGTTTTGGTTTGGTTGACATGTACGACCTGACATAGGTTGTTAGAGAAGGCTTTACAAAAAAAAATCTAAAATAAAAATCTGGCCTTGTGAAATTATGTCAGTTTTACTCTCAACTTCTACAGTCTTCTCAGATTCTGGTACTGCTGAACTCAGCAGCTGAATTCCTGCAGAATTCCTTTGATATGGAATCTGTTTACTGCATTATCATTATGATTACTATTATTATTTGTTAATAATTAGAATTATTAACAATGAGTGGATGCATATATTTTTAAAGCTCCAGTTCAGATAGGTAAACATCTGTACTTCTGGCATGTTGCAGTATAATTTAGGATTTACCTAGGCTCTCTGGGTTGTTGCTGACAGCATACCGTAGCTCGGTGGGTTGTTGCCATTAACGTGTTCATACTCCCATTTGTCACCAAACCTTTCTTTTGTTTCCAGGTTTGGCAAGAAATCCCGACCTGCAATGTATGATGCAACCCCCATTGCTTATGAAGATTACAGCCCTGATGACAAACCTTTGGTTACGCTGATTAAGACAAAAGATTTGTAACCTAGTGTATCTTTTTTGGATTATTTTTCAAAAGGATGGGCTACTAACCTAATTTAAATATTTTTAAGAAGAAAGCATAAGTAATTTAAAACCATTAGATGCTTCAGAATTTTCTGTAGAATATTTAAGAACCAATTTTCTGCAGCTTTTAGTTTGGAAAAATATTTTAAAACAGAATTTGTGAACTTCATGAATTACATTTTAATGTACCTTGAGCTCTATAAACTATAAGCTTATGATAGTGTGTGCTTTTTTCTTGGTAGACACTATTACTAAACCCAGATTGAGTTTCTTGTGCTTGTTACAGAACAGAAAACAATAATTAATGAGGAGTTCTTTATGACATGTCAGTGCCAGCTTTCTCAGTAGAGGTAGGAAAAATGTGAAACATAATATGATATATAATATATCCATTAATTAAAAAAGTCTAAAATGTTTGTGTTGTGAAGAAGAAACTAGTAAAAATTATTATTCCTAATCTGAATGAATTAGCTTTTGCCTTATTCCATGCATGGATAGATAGCCTATTTCTCCATTATTTCCTGAAAGTTGCTGGAACATACTCTTGAGTTGATGTTTGACATTTTTGTAATAGTATTCAGGCTAGGCCTTGTATAATAATTAAAGTGCCTCTTGAGGCAAAGTAAGGGCACAATCCTTTAAGCATTGAAATCAATGAAAAAACTTCCATTGACTTCAGTGGGCATGGGATTAGATCCTACAATTGGACTGAATCTATATTTTTCTTTAAAGGTTGAAGTTTTTTATATTGTGAGTAACCTAAGCATATGGTTTGAGTTGTTTGTTTCCTAAGGTTGTTGATGTACAGTATTGTTTCATGAAATATTGTGTATTTCTCATAGTGCTTCTAATTTAGAATCAGTATGGTTTATTTGTGGCTGTATTTGATTGCTTATGGTCTTCTTAAAATTCTTGCTTATTTCAGAAAATATTGAATAAATGTTATCAAGTGAAGATTGCAGTTGTTTCTTTTGTTTTTCTTCATTTGAAAATGTTGTCTATAAATTTGAAAGGGCGTGAATGTATCATGTGCTATAAATAATGCCTGAGAGGATATTTCAGCTGTTAATAGTCTGAAAACTAAAAAAAACAGGGGCTTTATTGACAGGTTATTTTGGCAGAGGTTAGCATGGAGAATGGCAGAACTGAAGAATTATGTGATGTTTCTGGTGAAGTAATGTATCTGAGCTTTCATTGTAAGGTAAAGAAGAGGAGTGACAAGGCTTCTCTGGCTTAGGTTTAAGGAATGGCAGAAGGAGAAAGTTCAGGTTCAAATTTGTATTTGGCTTAGTTTAGGATAACGTACAATGAAAAGCTCTGTGTTGTTTAGTTCTAAAACTAATACCCATTTTCAGGTGGAGAGTGTAATAAACCTGGAAGTAAAACCTGTAGTAAATGGTTTTAGTAAAACTACTCCATATTATAAAGCACAGCTCAGAGGAGTCTCTTACTGTTGGAATGGCTGGGTGGTTGTATATGTCAGCTGATACTAACAGCATGCTGTTAGTATGCCACATGCATTTCTGAAACCCAGAATACTTTTCCCAACAAGCCATGTCTGTTACTTTGAGCTTTCTTGTTGGCACAAGACAAGAATTACTAGTAAGAGACCTAAAGAAACTAGATTTGAGCCTCCCTGCATTCTTCAGGCACAGTTTGCTGGGATAAGGGTTGTGGATTTGCATCTGTTGGCTGTTAGGTTAGCTTTTTTCGTTATTTTTCTTTATTCCAAGTATGCAAAATTTTCATAATGGTGACTTCCAAGTGACTTTCGTAGACGCATTAAGAACCCCTGGCAAAATGACACTGTCAGAAAGAAACTACACCCAATGACATTTTTCATATCTTTTGTTGAACAGGGGTAAATATATTTGAGATATGATTGATTTTCTAATCATACAGAAAACAAATACTCGTACTTCAGAGTTTTTGTCCCTTTCAGTGCTGAAATTAATATTGATTTATCTTTGAAGAAAAACTACAAATCTTTGCAAAGTATGGAAATAAGCAACTTGGTTGTTCTAGGGAACTTATACACTCATGCACCATATTTTACAAGAGAGATGTTGCAATGAGCAGTAGCCCTTCTGTATATAAATCATGCCTTTGTAGTGATTCTTGGTTGTTCTGTATTTCTCTCAAGTGACCAACCTGAAAGATAAGTAATTTGTAAGGAACTGTCAGCTTGAAGCCTCTAGCTTCTGTAAATTATCCTGTGTTTTCTGTGAATTGTGCTTTGAAAATTACTTTTCCTCTTTCCAATTTACTTTATTGAACTCTGATGACATGTTCTGCATGCTCTGTGCCTGTATCTTTGCCTTTCAGAAATGTTTGTGAGGTGCTGCATTACCTGCTAAGATGGAATAGCCCTACAGCCCAGAGGGCATAAACCTGTCCTGAGATTTCATCCCAGCTCAGAAGCTGCTAAAACAAGTTGGTTACAGACTGTATGCCACATCGTATCTTTCTGAGGATAGACATGCATGGGGTTGTGAGACACTGGTTATTCCATATCCTCTTCCTAAAGTAGAGGATGTTCTTTATTTATTTATTTGTTTCTGTATAGAGAATAAATACATCTGTATAGCAAAAGCCACCTGCTATTAAGATACTA
>JAOWBP010053569.1:0-10972 GCA_028571105.1 Tragopan temminckii
TGTGACAGTAAGTGATCTGAGCTAAAATAAGAGCTGCTGTTCTGTTTGGGTTCAGGATTTGAGTAACCTTATCTGAAATCATAATGTTTACCTAACGTCTCTCCTTTCCCCTTCCCCCTCACTCCTTCAACTCCTACCTTTGGATTTCCACATGATAGTGTAGCCCAGAGAATATTCTCAAGCGTAATTTTCAGCCAGGTAAGTTCAGCTGGGAAATGGAAAGGTGCTTACCCCTGCTGCCAGGCCTTTCTGGGGACTTGCCCAACCATCTGCAATTTGTTGGCAGATCTTCTGCTGACATGCAAGAAGACAGCCTGGCAAGAAGTCTAACTATGTGTTTACCTTTGAACAGATGGTGGGACCTGACTTCTGATGAGCTCCTGTTGGCTCTAGTAGGTTCTGACCAGCTCTGAGTGCTGACTCTCATGTTAGTTGCCCCCAGCGCAGGACGAGGGTGCTTAGTGCTCAGGATGGAGGAGGAAAAAGAAGACTTGCAGTAGTTGTGATTTTTGGTTCTAAGCCAAGGAAGTTTGGCTATCTCTGGAAGAGGGGAAGTTTGAATAAATTATCCAAGTCATTGCAGAGATTATTACTCCCTCTGGGTCTTCTCTGGGAAAGGTGATGATGGGAGAGCACGGGAAAGGAAGCAATTGAAGTCTGGTAGAGCAGAGGCTTGTGCCTAGCATTGGGCTGTCCCGACAAAAACATCCCTGTGAAGTGTGTACAGTGAAAGCACCTAGCAACATTTGTTTTTCCTGGCTGCACATCTGTGGTCCTTAAATGTGGCAGAATCTAGTGCCAGAGTACAGAAGAAGGTATCTGAAGGTTTCTTGGGTTTTCTGACGGCTTTTTGCCCTGTTGCCAATGAGGGGCTTTCTGGAGACAGTCTGACTGCAGAGTCAGAGAAAGAGGCAGAACTCAACGTCTGACTATAATCCTCGTGCCTCTTGCATGCTGCTCTCAACAATATTGGGTCAAAAAAGATCTGCATCCCTGTATAATGTTGTGCAAAGCATCTGTATTATACCTGATCTGTTAGGTTCCCCCTCATTTCAGTGAGTACCTAATTTAGATATTCAATGTGGCTTTTATTTTGAACACTCTGAATGCCAGCTTTTCTGTGGCTTGTGCAGGATAAAGCATGTGGGGTGAGTGGTCTCTCTGAATTTCCCCTTGGCTCTGTGATAGGGAGGCATGTGAGAGGGAATGCCAGACACCTGCACCCCACTACACCCAAGAAAGGAGATTGGCTTTGGGGAAGTAGTGAGTCTGGGGAAGAGACTGTCCTCTGCTGTCCTCCGCAGTGCATGTGCATGGACCCCCATGTACAGTTTCTTGCCTGGATGAGTCAAGGGAGTGGAGCTCTCTGTGTGGGCATAGCTTTGGCAGTGTATCATTGCTCCCCTCAGTGTCTCACTCCATCCCTGGGTGGGTTCTGCACGTAGAGCCCAGACAGAGGAATTTCCTTCTTTACACAGTGGGTGTTAATCAACATTTTGGGAAATGCAATTACAGGTTGGCAAGCTGTGGAAACCTCTGGGTTTCCCACACTTGGTCAGTGTGGTCATCATCTATAGCTCAGCTCTTTCACTAGCTGCCAGGTACACTTAACATCTCACGGTGTCTGCATGAGACTGGGAATGTTTTCTGAATGACTAAGGTGCCAACTCTGTAGACATACATGTATGCTTAGCAGCAGCCAGCACTAGGATTTTCCTAAGAGAATTAGGAACAGAGTTTTTCTGGGAGCCAAACGATGGTGGTTTTTTTTTTTTTTTTTTTTTAATAATAAAAAGAATCCCTGCCTTTTTGTTTCTAGCTTTCCAGCTGAGCGTGTTAGACTCCTGGCATTGCTGCTGTACTCTGGTGCATTACTCAGCTTTTGTGCTGCCAGACTGAAATGTCAATGCAAGTAACTGTCAGCCTCCCAGGAGGTGAAATGGAGAGCACCATTCCCCCCTCCCTAGGTAAGTGGTTTCAGGATACATCTCAGTCAGTTACGAGAAAAGTTATGGGATGCATTGCCTGAGGTAGTGAGGGGCTTGACTTGCCAATGCACAATCCTCTTCCCAGTTCCCGAGAACACCCTGAATACTGTGGAAAAAATAAGGTTTTCCCATTATGTGTGCTTTCCTGAGTCATTCTGCTAAATTATATTCCCACTGCCATTTTTTCCGCATTCCTACACGGCTGTGCCCTGACTACTATGTTGAGTGAAAAGCTTCGTTATCAAAAGTCATAATTCATCTACCAGCTCTCAGAGGTCACCACTTATTGGACATTTTTATTCTGACCTTAAGGCCTTGCCTATACAGAAAGGCTGTACTGCTCAAGGCTTACTGGTATAATCAGAGTAAAACAATCTCTCCCTTTCCCCCATTCCTCCTTGGTGTGGATGCAATCACCCAACTGTAAAGATGTTTATACAAGCCTAAGTTACAACCGAGAAAGCAGAACGTGTTTTATCATAACAAGACATTTTTATTTCAGTATAACTGCATCTCCACCAAGCCTGATGCTGATTTAATTAGGGCTAATTTTACACAGAAGTAGTTGCCAGAATCAGCATACTGATATATGGGAGGACATGCATACACAGGGCTACTGTATATGTCCTAAACATATCCCAGTGTGGCAATCCCATCTGTGGCAGCACAAACCTAGCACTGTGTGAGAAGGAAGTCATATTGCTGACTGAAATACACAGAAACTGTTTAGACAAGGCTTATGGAAAAACACAACTTATTTTCTTCAATTTCCTACCCTTCTGATGCTGCTCTACATTGTGGTAAGGCAATCCTGACAGGAGCTACAAGCAGCAAGACATGTAAATTTGGTCTAAGAGATAAAACTAAGAGAAAAATTATTCACTGTTTAAATAGACAGCTCAAGAGAACAAGGTCTCGTGAATTAATGCTTCATGGTCTGAAATGCTTTTAGTGTTTCAATTCAATTTGAAGGATTTGGGAGAAAATGGCCCCTGTGTCTGGAAATGGCCCCTCACCGAAGAAATCTGGATGTCTTCTTCCTGCTTTAAAGGAGCAAATAAGGATGAATATAGATGAAGTGGCCAGCAAAACTTCAGGCCAAGTCAGTTACAACATATCTGCAACCACAAGCCAATTAGACCTGCCCTGGGGGTTTAATACAGTGTGCAAGACAATGTCAGTATCTGAAAGTCTGCAGTGCTTTCTAGCCCATGCAAATAAATAAATAAAATAAAATAAAATAAAAAATAACTGAAAACAAGGTAAATAATAAACGTGTTATGCAATATATTTTTTGAATATGTAATATTCATGCCATTTCTCCAGGGTACCTCAAATCCAGGATGAGACAAGACTGTAATCAAACTCTGCTGACAGTAAAGCGCTTCTCAGAGGAACGGGAATGCTTGGCAGAGCTTCTGAAGTCAGAAGCTCCTTGGTTGTGAGCAGCTGTACCCTGCCCCACTGACTCAGATACTGGTCCTGAGGTCTGAACCAGCTGCCCCTACAAGTCAGAGCAGCCACAGGCCTGCTATGCCAGCTTATTTATCAGCTGGGAAAGTCCCATATGACCCATAGAAAGGCAAGGCCTAGCATTGTCCGGGTGTGCTTTGCTTTGTTTTTGTTTTCTTACTCCTGATGTGCTCCTCCATGAGGAGGATGGGTTGAGAAAATTTGGCTTTAATCAGGCATTACAGTTGGATATGGAAGACACAGGGGCTTCAACTTCACTCTGGTGGTACAGATGGATTTCAGTGGATGCCAATGATTTGTCTGGCAAAAGTAACTTTTAGCAAATTCTTTGGTTTTCCAAAAACAATGTCAAAAACCAAGCTGAAGTAATAATCATAATTTTTTCTTCTGTTGTCTGTATATGTAATGAGAATGTGCAGCCTGGAAATGTAGCCTGTTCCGTACCATGTGCCCTTAGTTCCTCATGCCCTGCAGTGTAGTAGGTCAGTACAATTTTTAGACAAGATTAGAACTGCCGTTTGTTTTCCTCCTACAACCTACAGTCAGGGATAAGAATTTTTTTCTCTTCCCACACACCTTCCAAACCTGTTGGGATCACCCAACCATCAGTAAAATCAACGGACTTCTACCTTTGACTTCAGTAGAAGCCAGAATTCATCAACATGCCTAGAAGTTTCATATTTTACACCAATTCACCAGACTTGAAATAAACCAAACCACAGGTGATATACTGAAGCTTCACACATGCCCTGCCCATGTCAGTCAACCTTCCCTGCTGTAAAACACACTGCAAAAAGAAACCATGAGATAGCTTGTACTCTGAGAGATCTTCCACAGGATGAAATACAGAACAAGAAGGGCAGCAGGCAGTGATGTAGGGTGTTAGGAGAAGGAGAGCAGACCTGGAAAGTCTGGGATCAGAGGGATGGTGGGGTGAGAGAGCAGCACCTTTGTTTGTGTTACCTGCTTAAGGGTACGACCTGCTGCCTATCCAAATTGCAGGATTTTACTTTTCACAACAAACCTCGAGTTGTACAAGTGATTTCTTATACAGCACACTGAACAACACCTAATCATTTTCCCTCACACAGGGAAGTTAATGATTGTTAAATGTGTCTGGAGCAATGATGTCCCACGTTTGGCTTGCAGGTCTCTGAGGCTATCCAGGAAGTTTAACTGTGCAGTATTCAGCAGCTGAGCTTTCCATTAAATTAATTTTGGCATCCTTTTTGTATTCCCATTTCTTTTTATGTCCAAGAATTCTTTGGAAAATAAACAGCATCCGATTTTGCAGATTAAAGCAAAACCTCACATTCATTATTTCACATCACATGTTTTCTCATGGATAAATAGAAAGGGAAACCTCCTTTGGCCTCTGATAAAGAGAAGACAAGTCCCAGGGTTGGCATCCTATGTAGAAAGATATTTCCCTATGGAATTGCATGTTTCTGTACCAAAAAAAAACCCACAAAAACAGTGAGCAGCAGCTCACTTCTTCCTGGGTGGCAGAAGGGGCCCAGCAGCATTTGGTTGTACACTAGCAGGAGAAAAAAGGCAAAGAAACCAATGATGAGGTAATGAGGGTTTTCCATGCAGACCTCCTCAGACAGAGCACAGAGCTGTTGGTGGTGTCCGTCTCTTCTTGGTGATCCCTCTCAGTCCCAGGTTACACTGAAGTGATTTGTGGCACTTTTGCTGTGCCAAATTGCTTTAACTGCAATTTGGACATCATATTCTCTTTTGCTGTTATTTGAATTTCATCCTAAACAAATGAAATCAGGTAACTGATCTGATAACTGTCACAGGTGCAGCTGTGGGCAGGGGTAGCACTGCTTTGGGATGCTTTGACTTTTTTGTGTGTGCAAGTCCATTAGTCAGAAACATTATTGGCAGTGTTTGTTATTCTCATTCTGAAATTTCACATTGAGTTTTGAAGATAACATAATGCAGAAAAATGCTTTTAATGATCAATCTACAAGAGAGGAGGAACTGCTCTTCAGGAGATCAGAGTGGATAATGCAAATGCTCTCAGTGCTCTCAGACAAATTAGGGAGAGGCCATATGAGAGCTGAAAGAACAATAAGAAATTTAAAATTAACAAATATGGTATCTTAGGAAAGATTAAAGGAGGTCGGGGGCTTAGTCAAGGGCAAAGCTTTGTGAAAGATGTATAAAATCTGAATGTTTAGGAGCAGCTATAGGGTGGCAATCAATTTTCTTGAAGTCCATCTAGGGAAGTACGAATCTGCTCATATCTAAACAATCTACAGTAAAGATGATATACCTCGCTTACTAGCAAAATCTTCTGTTATTTTTGTTTCTCTTTTTTAAAAAAGCAGGTCACTGAAGTGATAGAACAGGTTGTATATAAAAATAGTGAAACTTCTCAAAATGTTTTCAAGACTCAGCTAAATAATCTTTTGCCAGAGATGTCTTGTAAAATTTAACCTTGCCTCAGTACAGGGGTTTGGACTAGATGAACTTAAGCTGCATAAATATTGACAAAAACTAAGTGATTGCCTCTCTGTTTTAATAACCCATCCTGTGCAGAATGACCCAGGAACTACAGGAACCCAATGCAACTGAAAACAAGTGAACAAGTGGACCAAAAAGAGTGGTTTGATAGAGTTTTTAAAGGGGATGAGCAGTAGGCTGTCAGAACTAGCCTTTATGTCTTTATTTTCAAGAACAGGTTCTTGGAAGGACTACAGAGAAGTTGTTTGAGCAGTCAGGGATCAGGTCAGGAAAGCTAAAATTCAGATGGAATTAAATCTAGCCAGGGACACAAAGGGGAACCAGGAGAAATTCTACAGGTATATCAGTGATAAAAGGAAGACCAGGGAAGATGTGGGCCTTTTCCAGAAGGAAACTGGGGACCTGGTCACAAGAGATAGGAAGAAAGCTGAGGTACTCAATGACTTCTCTGCCTCAGTCCTCACCGACAAGGGCTCTAACCACACCGCCCAAGTTGTAGAAAGCAAAGCTAAGAACTGGGAGAAGAAAGATCTGCCTGCTGTAAGTGAAGATCAGATTCGAGACCATCTAAAGAACCTAAAGGTGCACAAGTTCATGGGACCCAATGAGATTCATCCATGGGTTCTGAGGGAACTGGCAGATGAAGCTGCCAAGCTGCTATCCATCATATTTAAAAGGTCATGGCAGTCTGATGAAGTTCCCACTGACTAGAAAGGGGGAAACATAACCTCAATTCTCAAGAAAGTAAAAAGAGAAGATTCAGGAAACTACAGGACAATCAGTCTCACCTCTGTGCCTGGCAAGATCATGGAGTAGATCCTCCTGAAGGCCCTACTAAAACACATGGAAAATAAGGATGAAATGATAGATAGTAATCAACGTGGCTTCACCAAGAGCAATTTGTGCTTGACAAAGTTGGTGGTCTTTTATGATGGAGTTACAGTGTCAGTGGATAAAAGAAGAGCAAGTGATATCATCTACCTGGACTCGTGCAAAGCATTTGACACTGTCCCACACGACATCCTGGTAACTAAATTGGAGAGAAATTGATTTGATAAACGGACCACTTCCTGGATAAGGAATTGGCTGGAAGGTTGCATTCAGAGAGCTGTGGTAAACAGCTCAGTGTCCAAATGGAGACCTGTGATGAGTGATGTTCCTCAGGGATTGGTGCTGGGACCAGATTTAACATCTTTGTAGGTGACACGGACAGTGGAATCAAGTGCACTCTCAATAAGTTTGCAGATGACAACAAGCTGGGTGGTGCTGTTGACACACTAGAGGGAAGGAACGCCATCCAGAGGGACCTGGATAGGCTTGAGAGATGGAGTTCAACAACCTCCTGAAGTTCAACAAGGCTAAGTGCAAGGTCTTGCTCCTGGACTGGGGCAATCCCAAACACAAATACAGGCTGAGTGTAGGATGACTTGAGAGCAGCCCTGAGGAGAAAGATTTAGGGGTGTTGGTTGAAGAAAGACTCAACATGAGCTGGCAATGTGTGCTTGCAGCTCAGAAAACCAACCATATCCTGGGTTGCATCAAGAGGAACGTGGTCAGCAGATCAAGGGAGGTGATTCTGCAACTCTGCTCTGCTCTCATGAGTCTCCATCTGGAGTACTATGTACAGTTCTGGGCTCCTCAACACAAGAAGGATATTGAGCTGTTCGAGCAGGTCCAGAGTTGGGCCACAAAGATGATCAGAGGGCTGGAGCACCTCCCCTGTGATGACAGGCTCAGAGAGTTGGTGCTCTCCAGCCTGCAGAAAGGAAGGCTCTGTGGGGACCTTATTTATTATTATTATTATGCCTTCCAGTACATGAAGAGGGCGTACAGGAAAGCTGGGGAGAGACTTTTTGTAAGGGTATGTAGCAACAGGATGAGAGGAAATGGCTTTAAACTGGAAGAGGGTGTATTTATACTAAATATTAGGAAGAAATTCTTTTCTGTCAGGGTGGTGAGACATTGGATCACATTGCCCAGAGAGGTTGTGGATGCCCTCTCCCTGGAGGCATTCAAGACCAGACTGGATGGATTTTGAGCAACCTATTCTAGTGGAAGGAGTCTCAGCCTATAGCAAGGGGATTGGAACTAAATGATCTTAAAGGTCCCTTCCAACCCAAACCATTCTATGATTCTATGATTCTAATCCAGGCAACCATGGAAGCCTTTGCTAATTGAGTTACTGAGTAAGATATAGTTTGCAGACAGGTATAAGGACATCTCAGTTTCTCTTTCCTGGAGTGTTCCCCTGTACTGGGAAAACAAGATGAATTTTTGCCCCTCACTAAAAGCCAGATGAGCATCCTTCTCTGCAAACTTCCTGTCCTTTGCCAAGATGTTTGGTTTTGGTCCTCAGAGCAGCATTCACATCCTCCTTGTTGATTCAGGGATCCTGGAAAGAAGTCTAGAAAAAGAGCAACATGTATGAGTAGTGACTTAGCAAACACAAAGCAAGATAGAAAGACATGGATCATTCACTGGGGTAAAGAAATAACAAATTCCAGGTATAAGAGATGCCCCTAGGAAGCAGTTCATGCCAAGTCTAGTAGGAGGTCCAGGTGAGGAGCAATGTGTTTTTATCTCTGTGCTTGCAGTTTCTCTGTGGATGCTGTCCCTTTCCTCCTCCTGTCTAGTTCCCCAGGCCTTGGTGCACTGGGAAGTTACTCTTGCCCTAAGCCTGTGCTGTGTGTGTTTCCAGTGCTTGGCTTAACATGGAGGGTGAGGAAGTCCTCCCCCACAGCAACTCATGCTCATGGGGGCCTGTGGGAGCTGCCAGAGGATTTGGTATGAGGGAAATTCACTCCATTTTGTTGGCAGCAAAATATCTTTTTTTCTGAATAAAAATGTCCTTGAGAAAGAATCTAATTTATAGTTAATAGCTGGAAGGTTTTGTGAGAACTTAGCGAGGGCAGAAAGCTCCGGAGTCTTATGGTCTGGGATATAATAAAGAAGGATGGTTTACATGAATACTCTGGGGTGTTATTTTGTGCTGTGCGTGGTTTTTTTCTGAGCTTGGTCTCTTCCTACAGTACTCAGCATGCGCTGTACAGAAGCAAGGCAAGACAAGGCTAACCACGTAGGTCATGACTCTGAGCATGTGGGAAGCCGCTCTCCAAGTATAAAAGTTAAGGTAAATATCTGGTGTTGATAAACACATCGTGCATACTTAAGGCCACCAGTGTTCCTTGGGTGCCCTTTGTTAGTGTAAATAAGCTTCATCTTGGTTTGTGGCAAACCTCAAATATTTGACTTCAGTCTCATCATGGTTGAGCAGGCAGTATACAGCTATTCATCTGTTCCTGTGCATGATTTTTAACACTGTAACTTATCACATTAAATTGCTCTTGACAATGAAACCCTAAGCTTTTCCAAAAAAAACAATAACAAAGGGATAGAGGATCCTCCTTTTATTCAGTTTAAAATTACTTTGCTAAATATCCAGGTGCTGTCCATTCTCCCATTCCAACAAAAATGTTAACTACATTGCATCAGCTTTATTAGCTTGGTGACACTGGGAAATCTGAAATCTACCAACACCATAGGGGTGCCTTTGCCAAGGCTGATAGGAAGAAGTGGCTGTATGTGAGTGAAGATACTTGTGTCAACTGTTGGGGTAATGTGACTTCATATCTCTGCAAAGCCCAGAACAGCCTCTCAAAGTGTTTTGATCACGATCCTCCAACTTTTGGGAATACAGGGAAGAGCTACAGTATGGGGGGAACTGCACCTTTGGAAAGGTCTGCCCAGTGCCAGATGGATCCCAAATTCCTTGTCCCTGAGTGCCTTGAATTGTGCAAAATAGGTGGCTGCGTTGCTGGAAAATACTCAGGCAGATAGAGACAGGGGTTCATTGTCTCTATCACTCATAGCAATAAGCACAATGAAAAGAGAAGTTTTAGGACAGTTTCAGCCTGATAACTCCAGCTTTAGAGTGCTCTTTGGGCGAATTCTGTTCCAGTGTTCATGTTTGTAAGGTAGAGCAGTCTAGAAAAGTATTTTGGGTATGTGGCATCCATATCTATGCTTCCAGGCACATGAAGAGCTTCATTCCTATAGAGGTTTTTGGGACCTATCTGGCATTGTACCTGTGTAAATTCCAAATTCCTCCTTGCTGATACTCAGACAAAACCTGGAATTGTAGTCAGGAATTCCTACTCAGCAGGCCATTGAGTAGGGCCTTGTGGGAATGCTTGGGTCCCAGTTCTTCAGCCCATTTGAGAGCCAAGCTTTGTCACTTCAGTGATGTGCCAAGAGCAAAAAAAAAAAAAAAAGAAGAGCAAAAAGAGTTTTGGTGTCATCACTGCTTTCAGGTTTTTGGGTGTTTTTGCCCCAAAACGTGGCTCGAAAATGTACATTTTTGGATCACTGGGTAAAAGAGGGAAGGCAAAATGATCATTTTTTGGTAAATCGCCCCAAAATGGCGTTGTTAAAATTACATATTTTTGGGTTTGGAGATGATCCCATCCGCGTAATGCTGCTTAAACGACTTCAGCTCCAAGGTGAAAACTTCCTCCCTGGAAGCACCTCTTTTTGGCAGAAAATACTTAAACATGTATTGTGTTTCAGAAAAAGTGAGAGTGATGGTGTAACTCTGACGATGACAATTTCCAGTAGAATGTCTTAAACTAAGCCGTTGTTCCATTGAGTGCAGTGACTCAGAGGACACTGTTTTAAAAGAGGCAGCAATTGTCTCAGTAACACGAAACGACACCCTTTGACTGGACAGGGAGTTGCCAGTTTTGCTGATTTCCTACCATGTATTAATGTTTTTGGCAACATGCTTGTGATGAAGCTGAGCTTGTATTTCTCTGTGCAAAAATTTCTTGTTTGCTCTTTGTTTGAAGTCACACAGACATATCTTTCTGCTAGCATGGTCTTTGCTTTATTTCTAACTCCCTGTTTTCCTCTTCCCTTCACTCATAGTCACTTTGGGTTGTATCATTGTTAGAATAAAGACCAAACTATGCTGTTGGATTCGGAAACTGCTCCACCTGTGCAATCCAGGCTTCCCTCTCCTGTCCCGGCGCGTCTGGAGC
>JAOWBP010053571.1:0-10965 GCA_028571105.1 Tragopan temminckii
GGCTGCCCAGAGAGGTTGTGGATGCCCCATCCCTGGAGGTGTTCAAGGCCAGACTGGATGGGGCCCTGGGCAGCCTGTATTAAATGTATTAAATGGGGAAGTTGGTGGCCTGGCCTGCAGCAGAGGGGTGGAATATTCATGATCCTTGAGGTCTCTTCCAACCCAAGCCATTCTACGATTCATTGATATCAAACACACTAGAATTCCAGAAAGGCACAAATATTTCACATCTTCACTATAATGGCAACAGGGAAAAATTGTACCCAGGGACCGTAGAGGCATAACAGAGAAGCAGGATTTTTCTAACAAAGGGCAACAACTCCAAGAACAATACTTGAGGTGCTCACACTTTGGTGAAAGAATAACAGAAAGAAGGTTCTTGAAAGACTTACAAGTGAACTGACCAGATGTTCACTAGTTTCGACATGCCCTCAACCACTGGATGTTGCTTTTGATTTTTACTTATTTTAACGTAAGCCATTAATTTCCATTTCACTATTTCATACCTAAGGACATTCTAAAACAAGCAAATAAGCATTAGCACGTGGACTACACTTAAGAACATTTAGTATTTTCATTTTACTCTGCAAATTATGAACGATTCATCACCACTTCACATCCTACTGCTTCTAATTAGCTAGCTAACACTTCAGAAAACCAACAACACTAAAGTAGCCTGGGAGTTGAATTTCAGTAGGAAGAAAGGAAAACTGTTGGGTGAAATAAGCCATCCAATGTTTTTATCTTGGAAAAATACAGTTCAATTTTCAAATGAGCATCTCTAGAGTGTTTTGCTCTTTTTGACATGGATCTACTGTCACTGCTAGCTGACATTACTCTTGCAGCACTGCATACCGTTAAGGGGCTGAACAATGCAATGAATTTGTTGTCATCTTGGCTCTATGAAGTATGTTGCGTTACTCCACACAACAAACTGTGTTGCATACTATGTTTTTATTCGTGGCTTGTTCGTTTGTTTTTTGTTTGTTTGTTTTTTGACGCTACAAACACCCTTTTTGCTCAGCAGGGAAGACTACATACAATATACTGGAGCCACGGCTTCCCATGCCAAAAACAATCTCCAAATTTAAATTGCTTTTGTCACTATGCACTTGTAAAATAATGCTCTGAAATCTTCTGTTGATTCAGAAAGACGTTTTCCAGCCAAACAAATCCAGACATTTGAAGAAACACAAGTAATTGAATTAAAAAAAAAAAAAAAAAAAGCAGGCTCACTCTTCCATCAAGACTAATTTGATTCTAGATTATGCAAACCTTGCAAAAAAAAAAAAAAGTCTAAATAACTTACCAATTAGCAACAGTCTACGAAGGAGGATGAGCCAACATTAACGCATTATCAGCGATAAGAAAACCCAGTAATACTTTATGCCGTTTGCTACAATAACAAAATCAAATAACTTTCACATCAATTTTCGTTTTGACCCATTGCATTTTGATAGGTGGCACTGATTAGTAAATAGCTTGTAGGCCTAAATTTTCATCTGACCATCCAAAATCAACAAGAATTTTATTGTTATTCAACCACAGTCAGGCAAACACACTGGTAAATATAAATCATAATGTTATCAAAAGCCCACAGCAGTGAAAGACTGAATATGAAAGAAAAAAAAAAAAAAAAGGTTTTGTGTGAGAACAATTTATCAGTGATAAATAAGCAATATGCCATGAAGGTTTGCTACATAAATCAGGAAAAAACTGGCTGACAATGTGAGTCTGACTAACACCTTAGTTACCGGCCTATATCAGAGACCTCACTTTGCTCCCAGTGGTTGTGACTGAATATTTTCTCCTTCTGCATTGCATGCCCCTGGTCAAGGTCAGGCCCAGCTCCACTGTCCATTATGAGAGCCAGAGGCACAAGGCACCCTGAATGAGAGAACTTTAGCATATGTCTTGTTACCAACCAGTGTATAAACTGCTCATGACACACATCATTATCTTCTACATTAAAAATGTAGGAAGGTTAAACAACATACTACACAGAGCTTATCTATCTCACTGATACAGCAACACATTCCAACATAAGGTATATCCTTATAACTCTCGAGTATCAATGTTGGGCAAACTCTAATAACCCTATAATCAGGTATTTTGCATACACAGTTTCAAATTATAGTGAATTTATAGCATTGTTTTTAATCAGCAGATAAAATGAATTCTTTTGTTGTCAAATATTAGCATTCTTTCGTCTTTAAATTCATCCGTGAAAGTCTTACTGATGATACAAACAAGACTTTCAGCTACAGAAGGAGTATGTTAATTCCAACAGACATTATTTGCTTTACAATTAAAATACCTGAATAATTCTCATGCTCAGTACCTTCTTTTCTAGATATTTGTTCACTAAGGACACTCAAACTTTAATCTAAATTAACCAAACATTTGGTTTAAAAGTTCTGTAGTTAAATTATATCAAACTCCCTGATTTGGAATCTCACTGAGCACAGTTAGACTTGCCTCATTTTTTAAGTGAATTAAAATAAATCAAATTAAGGCCAATGCAATTCTGAAGTAGAAAGGTTAAACAAGGATTTTATCTAATTTAACTAACTTAAATTTGGTCATTTAGTAAATTCGAAGAGATGGAACCTAATTTAATTAATCTACTTTAAAAATCAATTTGGATTAGTTTTCCTGAATGACCCTATATAGACAAACTGGTGTTCTCCTAACACAGATAAAAGTATTATTGTGCTAGCCTGTGCGGATTGATAAGAGATTATTAGCTCTTAGGTAATAAAGTGCTGAATCAGCTAACAGATATCCCAGCTGGCAGTGTAATTACGCATCTCTGCTGGACCGATCAAATTGCTATGAATTATTATCAGTGGAAGCATGCAGAGAAGTAAAAACTTCCTATGGATTTTCCATACGTGTTGTCCTGGAATGACTGTGTTTTGGTACTGATTCTGGTCACTGAAATAGCAGAGTAACAGCAACCAGTTGCCATCAGCCAAGCATGCTCCTTTGGCAATGCTCACCTAAGATGTGGATGACAGAAGTGCCAGCTTTCAAGAGTTACCAGGAGTGACCATGTCCTGTCATGTTCAGGTGCTGGATGGATATTCCCAGATCTAGATCAGCTCCTACATGTCCTGTGCATGACAGATAAATTCACTAGCAGTAAATACTGGGCAGAGGAACATAGAGAAGCATGCTCTGCTGTACCCTAGCACCTGCCTTGTGGTAGAGTTTACAATGAAGGCCATACTCACAGGTCGCATCCACACCCACATAGCTTCAGCTACTGCCATACAGTGAACTGGGAGGCTCTCTTACATTTTCCACAGTACTCTATATTGACCAGAACAAGTATGGTTTATCACCTGCAACAACCCACTTAGGATAATGGTGAACACCAAATGAATATTTAAAGTGAGTATTTTAATGCTTTCTGTTCCTTCTGGTAAAACTGTTGTGTTTTGAAGGCGCAAAAAAAAAAAAAAAAAAGAAAGCCCTCATTCTGCATTCAGAGACAGTAAGACAATAGCACCAGGTCACTGCAAATGAGCAATAAGAACATTTAACTAGTGGGCACAGAAACTGAAATCCCAGATCTGACTGTCAGAACGGGGATATAACCAGGATTATCTGCACGAGCGATCCTGAAGGCACTTTATTCCTGGTGAATGTCCAACCAGCAGACATCCAAACCATGCTCCACACTAAACGCCTGCACCACAACTATCTCTTCCTACTCTGAATCAGGAACAACAGTGGTCCAGTCGCTTTGGCTTTCCTTATTACTGGTATGCTGCCTTTTATGGAAGGAAAGCATCTAATTCCTACTCACTACACAGCTGAAACCCATACGTCTAAGTGCTCTAGCTTGCAGATCAAAGTTGTAAATTAGGGAAGCTCTTCTAAAGCTGAAATTATTGAGTTCAGTGCCTAAGAAAATCAAATGATCAGATCTATCCTTACCAATGGCCACAGTAGGATTGCAAGAAAAAGCAAAAAATCTGATACAACTCATAGTCACGTATTGTAACAAAACAGAATTTTTGAAAAAAAGACATAGAATGTAGGTTTTCAGCTGTGGAGACAACTGACCTCATCTTTCAGTATCTGTGTCCCCTTATGGGGCCAGAGTACACCTGAGTATTTGCTCTGCCTCTTACTACTTACAGCTTATATCCAGAAGTTTCAGATCTAACACAAGTATATAAAAATAGATTGGTATTTCTGTCTCTGAAGAATGCTTTTATAGTTCCCAAACCTGTCACTGATTCAGTTGCATCCAGTTACCTAAAACGACAAAAATAGCTGCCTACAATTTGACAGAAGAATCTGAGAAACTATCAGATACTTAACGTGGCAGTCCTCTACAGCTCTACTCTAGTGTGCCACTGCAAAGTACACAGCAGGAAGCACAAGCCCACACTGTCTCTCCTACATTTAGCTACAAATAAATCTAACCACTGTATTTTGTTCACCACACCAAACAGGAGCGAGCCGCAAGTCTTTCACACAAACACTCTCAAAATCAAACACATTTCAAAAACAACAGTGAGGGAAGTTTGCAATGATTGCATTGGCCTGTTTGAGAAGACAACAGAAGACTAAGGCATTCCTGTTGAGAATGGATTCTAAGGTTTCTTGCATTTCAACTATAACATCTTCAAATATCTTTGATTCATCTGCCTTTCCAAACTATGTGAATAGAACTGTGCTATTTAATTACTTATATCTAAATTCCATTGTTCTCAATAGTTTTTTAAATTACCCTAGAATGTGGCTGTACTGTTTTGTTTCACTATTTTCTTAGTATTCTCATCTCCAACTACTATCAGCTACTCAACTAAAATCACCTTCCACTTCTTTAACATCTAGAATCATAGAATCACAGAGTGGCCTGGGTTGAAAAGGACCACAATGATCATCTAGTTTCAACCCACTGGTCGCCAAACACTAGACCAGGCTGCCCAGAGCCACATCCAGCCTGGCCTTGAATACCTCCAGGCATTTAAAGCATTTATGCTTTAACGTTTCAGAAATTTCCCATCAAAACATTATGCCTTTGGGTACTGAACCAAGAACACTTAGTACTGTAATGCATACGAACTGACATACTTGCATCCAGAAACTACTGAACCAATAGTTTTGAGTAGAGATGAATATTACATAACTTTGTACCCATATAGCAGTTTCATAGAATCATAGAATGGTCTGAATTGGAAGGGACCTTAAAGATCATCTACTTAGATGCACAGAATCATCGAGATTGGAGAAGACCTTCAAGATCAACCCCATTCATCAACCTGACCTACTGAATCCCATCATCAACCCTGCCATGGGCAGGGACACCTTCCACTAGATCAAGTTGCCCAAGATTCAATTCACCCTGACCTTGAATTTGCTCATTTGGAGCTTTCACTTTTTATGCTATTTTGCCATCCTTATTTCTAACACATAGATGAGCACAATCAAGTTTTCTTCTTCCTCTTTAAATTCAGCAAACAGAAACACACAATTCAGTAAATATTTAACAACCAACCAGCATTCAGAATGAGTGCACATTTACTTTTGCTGTGCGAGCTTCATGCCCCAGAGGTACTTTATTCTGTACTATCTCTCACATATTGCATAGAAGAAGAGGAATGTGCTTACCTTCAGGCTCCATGATAGCCTTGACAAAGTAGCGTTTTATTGTTCTCACATTACTAGATAGAAAGAAGAGTTTTAAAACACCTGAGTCAGAACTGTGACACAAACACAAGTTGAACACCTCCATTTTTGGAGCTCACACCATCTTGTGATGCTTTAATATTTGTATTCTCCAAACAGGTGAAGATATATTTTTGAACAAAGTACAGTCAAGAAAGAATCAAAGAAACCAAGTGAGAAAACCAACATGAGTAAAAGACCCTGTACTACTAGTTTCAGTTCCACTATTAGAAGTCAGTAGCTCTTTACAGAATCACAGAATCACCAAGGTTGGAAAAGACCTTCAAGATCATCCAGCCCAACCATCCACCTATCACCAACAGTACTCACTAAACCATGTCCCTCAATACAAAATCCAAACGTTCCTTGAACACCTCCAGGGTCAGTGACTCCACCACCTCCCTGGGCAGCCCATTCCAGTGCTTGACCACTCTTTCAGAAAAGTAGTATTTCCTAACGCCCAGCCTAAATCTCCCCTGGAGCAGCTTGAAGCCATTCCCTCTAGTTCTATCACTAGTTACATGAGGGAAGAGGCCGACCCCCAGCTCACTACAACCTCTCTTCAGGTAGTTGTAGAGAGCAATAAGGTCTCCCCTGAGCCTCCTCTTCTCCAGAGTAAAAGACTTTAGGACTTCTTCATACAAGAAAAAAGCACCATATCATGAGTCATGCATTGGTTATGTTGTTGAAACAATCATATAACTTCACTCTAAATTTTTTTCTTATTAGCCATCTGACTTTGCATGTACATCTTTACACGCTACTATTTGATCTAAAAATGAACATAAATGTGAACCGTCAATTTTTTTTATTGCTGCTACTAAAACAAAAATATAAGTGGAAGTGATAATTATGCCCAAATGGCTATTTCATTAACTGGATTCTTTCGCAGTTCTTCAGAGTATCATAATGACAGTCATCAATTCTGGCACTCAAGGACAGCAAATGATTCATAGCTGACTACACTGAACTAATTAAAAGCATATTCCATAGTGCAAGATGAAAATACTGTCATCTGCTCTAAGGAGGGCAGAGGTGAAAATTATGCTGCAGAAAACATTTCAAGCAAGGTTCTTACCTGCTGAAATTGAATACATCCCAAGTAAAAGTCAATGTTCCCAGCATCTGCACAGATGACAAATTTGCTGTTCAGAATAATCAGATCAAAAGGAAAACAAGATGGAATGAAATTAGGAGTTTTAAATTCAACAGCGGTATCTCGGCTCCTGCATAGCACTATTCATTAGTGAATATAAAGGTGTTTGACTATAATTACACAAAGCTAATAATTAATCTATTTCAGTATATAATTTACTAGGTGTTTTTACAATTTTCTACACTAAAAAGATCTGTTGACTTTTAATGAGACTAGTGAAAATAAGCTTCAACTCTTATAATTTGTGGAAAAATTAGGATAAAAGCTTTGAAGATGCTGATGGCAGTGTATTTTCCTCTCATCTGACACACTTAAAACCTAATGTAAGGACTCTATTCTCTTTGAAACAGTACGTTGCCACTAGCTTTCTTTCAGAGTTGCAGTGCTTCCCAAGTAGGGCTCGATGCAACCAGTGGGGATCATGGCCAAAGCAATAGACAGGGTTTATATACTGTACTGTCAGGCAAAACAAGGAGGCAGGCACACAAAGAATATGAACAATATATTTTCTAGAAGCAGTGCACAATTAGTTTTCTACTTAATATAGAAAAAGGAGTGTGTAATGCTACAGTAGTGCCATAAGGCTAAAATCCTTGGGAATGCTTACAAGACCAAGCAATAGTTGTTCCTGATCAACAGTAATATTTGCAAATTAAAAATTACAAATATTTGCAAGAAACCAGGCAAGATCAGTCTGTTATTGGAAGAGAGTATCTAGTAGGTGAGGTAAAATTCCTGCTGATCAAAGCTTTACATTTGTTAAATTGAACAGGATTTATGGAATGTGCTATTACACTTCTTCCAATATAACCTGGTTGGGTTTTCCAGCTTTATTGTGTTATAATACAGGTTAATATGGAATAAACAACTTCAATTTCTTGTCATGTATCTGAAAATAAATGCTCTGTTAAGCACCATTCAAAATTTAGGAGAAATCTGAGGCACAGAAACCTCAGAGGCTAAGGACAGAAGTAAGCAAAGAAACGTGTGCAAATGAGCTAATGTGGAGCTCAGAAGAGCAAGGAAATAAACAACAAAACCGACAGACAAAGAAATTTAGCATCAATAAAGATCTTTTTATTGTAAAATACTTTTTATTTGTTTTATTTCTAAATCATCGAAGTCTTTCCAGACACATACATATAGAAACTATAAGGACATACTTGCAGCTGTTATCCAAAAAGCTGAGAGGGATCTGGAATGAGATTAGATACTTCTAAAGATATTAGAAAATTACATAAGATGATGGCAATTCAGAATTACAATAGATAAGGAAAAAAGAAAAGCATAAAAACCTGCAGTGCTTCACAGAATAAACCAAGAAAGATGCTTATCATGCAGCACTGCCAGATGTTATTGGCCTGCTCCAGTGCAGCCATTCCTGATTTTCTTCACTGACAATGCTGAAAGTGAGGGAATGAGCAGAACATGTACTTGTATCTGTTCCAGTTGAACTTGTTATAGTTTGGGTTCAGTCTAAGAATAAGAAAAGCATAGGCATGCAATGTTTTAGTCACTGCTGCTTAACTCCGTTGGATCTCATCTCAATCCTCAGTTTCTCACAGCTTGCTGGGTACTTGCATGAATCCCTGTTTTCTGTGCGAACAGAGACAAAAAGACTGACTTTTTTCAGGAGCATTGCAAGCTGAGAAATATTTTGAAACAAATGCAGAAATGGGTAAAACTGTGTTGAAACACTAAGATATCAGCCTTTTTTAGGCATCAGGAAGAAGATCTACACATAAGAAATTCTTTAATCAACTTGAGAGCTGTAAGACAAAGGACACCAGCTCATAAGAATGCTAGGGATGTTCAGGGATAACCAAAGTTCTTTGTACACAAGAAAGGCTTTAGAGCCATCTACTTACAATTGAATATGCATTAATTAATGGAAAGCCTGAAGGGATAACAAAGGATTGATGGCAATCATCCTCTGCATAACCCTACAAATGAGCTTGCTTGGCCCACTGAAGGCTCAAAGGCTCACTTACCTCTCCAGGAAGCTATTTTTAGAGGTGTCATGAGGAATGCTGTAAGACAACTCCCCATACCCTGCCCCAGTGCTGTTATCAATCAGGCCAGTATAATTTCCAGGTGAGGAAGCCAGCAAGAGGCCATATGCCAGAAAGGGATAGACGTTGGACTCTCCAAGCCCACCTGGAGCCACAGAAGGCAGTCAGTCACAGAAGGCACAAAACCATGAGTTGAGGGACAAACGTAGGATGGCAGTGAAATAGGATTTTTGTTTCATTATTTTTCCCTGGGAAGAAAATAGAAATGGTTCCCCACTCCAAGCTCCAACAGGTCAAAGAAGAGAAACTAAAGGCAAAAAAAAGTGAAAATTTGAAGGGAGGACAGCATCAGTGAAAACTGAACAGAAGCACTAGCTAGAGAAAAGCTATTCATTTTAAGGGTATTTAAGGGGATTTATAACCAGTCAGGCTCCAAAGAAACTGCTTCCATGCCAAAAGCCACTCAAAATAATCCACTCTCACTGCTCCCTGCAGTCCCTTACTGGATAAGGTTGAACCAGATGATATACATGTTTGTTTGGCAGATCTCACCTACAAACCGATTGTTGAAGGAACACTATTACACAAAAGTGTGATCTTCCAACCGTGGAGAAACATGTGCCTTTCTCAGAAGGAATATTTGCTTCTACACCAATTGAAAAGTTGTGGCAGTGATATACACACATCCTATCTCAGAGCAAAATCTTCTTTTGACTCTGGTAGTGAGTTGATAACGCATTGATCTGAACAGCATTTAAAGTCAAGACGCCAAATGAAGAACATGTTTCAATTAAGCTTAAAAATAGAGAATGAAATAAAATGTATTGAAGCAATAAACTGATCCTGATCATTCATACATAACCCATCACACTGAGTTTTCAGCATCCTTTTCTGCCCACATCACAATGGAAAATGTTGATTGAATACACTGTTACTCCAGCAGTTATACCTTGCACCTATTTTCAGAGATGGTAGAAAAAGGTTTAGACCCTTGCTTGTCTTTATGCTCAGTAAGGAGTGGGGTGCTCCACATCGGCAATGAACAATGAAGATCCAATGTGCTGAGCAGGAAACTGCCATGATTAGTGCAGCCAACAGCACATTTAAAATGTCAACCCATATCTCAGATGCAAACAACTCATTCAATTAATTAGGTAATTCCTTAGCCTCAAGACCCAGTCTGTGGGGAGCTTTATTTAGGTAGGACCATAATTAAGTGTTGAAGGCTGTTGAGAAGGATGCACTAATTCCAGGAGACTCTGAAATCTACAGGATGGACAGTAAATGGCCCCTGTTTCACCAGTGGCTCCATAGTCTCTGTACAAGCCCCTGCTACATTTCCAGCTGTACTGAAATAATCCACTTGCAGCTCTGTGTCCTTTGCCCACAGTTCCAGTCCTGGTGCATACGGTATGCTCTGCCTCCCTTAAACACACAGGAGGGCCACCAGTGTCACACCTCTGCATTCTTTACTCCTTTGTTCTGGAAACAATTCAAAATTACATATACATTTTTTTTTAAAACTCCTTTACTAATTTGTGGCAACTCTCTTTAAATCAACCTTTCCATTCAGTGTGCATAGACCATCAAAGATGCAGCGGGCATGAAAGGTCACATCATCACAACTCCTTATCTTTAATCAGACTTCCCTTTCTCCCTCTGCTGTAATCACTTTACATCTTATTTTAGATCTCAACAGACTTTTTCCCTCCCTCACTCTTGCTGTACTTTTCCTTCCTTTCATTAAGTTATGTGATAAAAAGCTCATCTTGTCCCCATCCCCCTTCAATTACTTCTTGTTTCTGTAGCTTATTTAGACCTGCACAGGATTTTGAGAAAATACATGAACAATAAAAAATATAAGTCTAATACACCCTGCAATGTGTTATATCACATTACTGAGGGCCAAGAAAGGCAGCTTAGGCTCATTTCTGGTAATGAACAAAAGACAAGCAGGATATAACAAGGCTCTGCCCAAGAATACTTCATGGGTTGCTGTATTAGAAAGATCTGCTCAGATATTTGCAACAAATGAATGAACCTAAATGCACACCTCTTTTGAACTCTAGCTTCCCCACACTGCAAGGAGAGCATGCAAAAGAAATGGAG
>JAOWBP010053572.1:0-10964 GCA_028571105.1 Tragopan temminckii
GTGTCCGAAAGGTGGATAGGCCTCACCATAACACTGAGGTGAGATGTGCAGTCCGGTTGAGCAGCAGGGAGGAGAGCCTGATGAAGGAAAAGAACATCTGGTGACCTTGCCAGAGGTTATATCTCCTCTCTGACCACAAAGCACTCTGGGGTATGTAGTAGTTCTCTTCTGGGACAGGTACCCGGAACTGGAGCATTAACACTTTAACTCCCAGTGCATTACATGATGTTATGATGATACTGATAACCAAAAGTTATAAAACCATGACAACTCTGTAAATTCAGGGCAAAATTGTGGCTTCATTGAAATTAATAGGATATCTGCTACAGGCCTCAGTGGAGCTGGTCTTTCATTGACAGCATCTAAGAACTGGATCCATGGTCTGGAGAAGAGCAAAGGAGAAAGTTTTTTTTAAAAAAAAACAGCATACAACATGTAGTTTTAAAGAGCTCTCAAATTTTTTATGTATGTACAGATGTAAAAAAATTGGAAAACAGTATATATATACAACCAGAGTCAAGATATACAACTGAAGTTAAGATAGGTGTTATGTTTCATTTACTTCTCTCATTAGAAGAGTTCCACTAAGTTGCAGTTCCTCTGGTATAACTGAAATTATATATGATGATTAAGAGCAGATCTACCAATTCAGATACACTTGTGTTTTTTTCTCAGCTGTAACGTTACATGAAAGAAGCAATTTTATTACAAATGAGCAATCAAAGATCTTCATAGTCAGGTTTCATTTTGACCTCTAATCTACATACTTTCAGTAAGAGACCTTTACATACCATAGTACAGTGGCAGCTACCTCCTTCACATGGATGACCAGTGCATGGGTTTTATACCAGCTGGATGGAGATTACATTAGAATGCTAAATAATTCAACAAATTCTCATGGTATCAGAAAAAAAAAAACACAAAACCAACCAAAAAAAAAACCAATACAGACTTTCTACAGCCCCTGTTCCTCAGCAGCATTGAAAGCAATGCTCCCACTCCCTTAACTATGCAGAATCTACTTTTATCCTGGGTATGTTTAAACAGAGCAACAACTCTTTACTGGCATCAGTAATGATGTTTCTCTGCATAGACACAGCACCTAAAAAGTCGATCCTCTCCATTCCTTTTTACCTGCAGATTCAGAAAATAACTTACAGTGGTGTCTCTCAAGGCTTGAAGATCCTTGATCTCGAATCCACTGCCTCACCGAAGACACTGATTATTGACATGTTGATGCACTAAGCTTATGGTCTCAGTATTAGAAGTGTTTGTTTATAAGGATACGTAGGCAGCTAAGCACCATACATAGCTGTTCATTCTCTCCTCCATAGTGGAACAGGGGAGAAAACTGGGAAAAAAAAAGTAAACTTGTGGGCTGAGATGTAGACATTTTACAAAGACAGAAAATGGAAAATAATAATAGATTATATATACACAAAACAAGCAAAGCAAAATGTGATTACTCATTGCCTGCTGACTGATGCCTAGCCATTCCCTGAGCAGTAGCAGCCCTCCAGCTAACTGCCCCCCAGTTTTATTGTACCGTATGACACCATACGGTATGGAATACACAATATGGTACTGGTCCTGTATGAGAAAGATTAGAGCTGACCTCTAAGAAACTGTTGCTTAAAAAGATGACATGAAGAGAGAGTACCTGAATCTAAACGGAATTCTAAGAAAAGCCTGGGCAGATAGAGGTAACCTCTAAACAGAGTTTAAATCCAGAGCAGGGTTTTTTGTCTGATACTTGGATCCCAGATAAAATATTCTGACTCTTTGCTAGCAGATACAGGTAGGTACAAAGGGTTGTTTTTATTTCTTTTGGCTTGTCTCTGAACCTATTCACTTTGTTATCTGTAGTTTGGTTTATGTAAATAAATTATTCTTCCACTTTTATCTTGTGGAGGATTTTTGGTTAACTGGCAATAATTAAAACATTCCGCTCCGATGGGTGTGGATTATCATTAAGACATGGGGATCAGACCACTTCTCAGAGTGCCAATGTCTTATCAAATATCATCACACAAAATAAAGAAAAGCTAAGGAGGGCCTCCTTTTTCTAAGCTGTTTAGCCTGGCTGGGAAACTGACAGTGCAGGGGTCACTGTGGATAAAAAGACATCCCCTATTTGCAGAGAAAACTGATCCATGAAATAGCATTGTTTACTACATGGACAATACAACATTTCATGATTTTGCATTTTCACAGAAATTATTTCTATGTGTTCAGTTACAACTAGATTGAATTCTGAGATTTCTCTGCATTCTGCAGCATGAAAATAATGATCTACATTTGATCCTAGATGCCCCGCATGTCTATGTTTTGATATGCCTTTGTCTCTTACCCCCTTTTTCTTCAAAAAGACTTCTTTTTGAAATGTGTTAAAAACACTTGCTTTATGCATACATTTTCAAGCTTTTATTCTATACAAAGAATACCAGGAAAAAAAGATGATAGCACAAGTAAATATCAAAAGACACACACATATAAATGTATTTTAAATCAAGTACATTTTGGAAAGAGTTTGTGGAATAAATCCCATTTGGGAAGTTTAGAGATAAAAAAATCCAGCTGCTTTTGAACACCAAGTGCGCCAGTAAATGTATCTGAAATTGCAGAAATGTCTTAAATCAACAAAACATATCCTCTGACACAAAACAAGAACAACAGCAACAAAAGAACCACAAAACATTCCTATTTAGATAGACTTCAGTGCCAGTTGAAGTATGTCTGTTATCAAAAATATGCACCAGCAAAGCACGAAGAGGTGAGGGATTTTTTGTTGCTTCAGGCTATTGCAAAGCTAGGAAGAAGGTGAAAGCAGTTATGCTGCTGAGGGACCTATTTAGAGTTAGGAACCAGACTGAGTCACATGATGGCTGGAACTCCCTGGAAAAGCTTTCTATCCACTTGGTTAGAGTTTTTCAAGGTCTGCATCAATGAACATGAGTTCATTGGTTTAGAGCTTGATTCAACATTCACTGAAACCAATTGTGACTTCCTACAACTTGTAAAAGGTCTTTGGATCAGATGCTAAAAGAATAAGATCCTTCCTTTTTTTATATCCTTTCTTCCACTGTGCAAAATATTTTAAAAAAGAGTTTAGGTATAACTTGTTCAAATCATTCATGACATGTAGTATATTAAAGCAGATGCATGTAAAACTCTTCTAGGAAACACTGGAATTTAGAAATACCTAAGACAGAGACTAGTTCCTTCATTGCAGTGGTAGAAAATACTGAGGAGTCTGCAGAAATGACAAGATTGCTCTTTTAATTCTAAAAAGATTCTGTATTTTCAGACTGTAATTTCTTGTCATCTCCAAAAGGACATCTAGTATTGTATGTCCCTAGCTCCGTTCTTCAGAGATGCAGCCCTTTGGCAGAAATTAACATCCTGCATAATTCAACTACTGACATGACTGCACTCTAAAGCAGTGCCACAAAATGGATTGGTCCTATTGAAATTTGAATATATTTTATTTATATATTTTAAATGTACCATTTCCCAGACCTAGTTTTGAAGCCAGTCATACTGGCACAAGTAACTTCTACTAAATGAGGACAAGTGAGCTGCTGGAAGCTACTGAAAGAACACTGCACTGGGATAACAGCCTGGATGTCAAAAAAAAAAAAAAAAAAAAAAAAAAAAAATCAATCCAAGATGTCCTCTCTGCAGATAACTAAGCCTCACAGGTAACAATTTCATTAACTATGATACAACATGAAGAATCTTTCTACTGAAAGTCCCTAACCTGTTCTTATTCTCTGATATCAGTTGTGTGAAGTTTTGAAACTCACATTACAAGATGATAATTTCCAGCTGGTCTATAAAAACGTAAAGGTAAAATCTAAGCAAAAGCAGGTTAGTAACTCTGCAGTATGAAAAATAAAATTAAATGTTACCATTTCTTAACACACAGTGATACAAACAATGTAAAAAACTTGCAGTGAAATGGCTGGAGACAGAATGCGCAAATTTGACAGGTAAGATGACTATATGAAAAGAAATTAAAATTGGCTTTGCTTTGACTGATCTGCTGAAAATCATGTCCTTTATCAAGTGTTTTCCCTCCACTTGAAAGGAAGCAGCTAAGGAATATCATGCTGTGCTTGTATACAACTAAATTAATCAAGCAATGAAACATTCAGAGAAGAAACAGAACAACTCTTTCCATGATACACAGATTTTTATACCGTGCTTACACAGTGCTGAATAGCTAGTATGATAAAAGGACTCTAGCTCCCAAGATATGTGTATTTATTTTTCTATTTAAATGTTACCTCATTACAGTCTCTGTAACATATCTGAAGGAATTACAGGAGCAGTAATATCACAGAACAATGTCTTCTATTCAGAAATCAATATAGGCATTTGGACTTCTAACTACAAAGGGATGTCTACGTGTCCCTAGGGATCAGGCTGTTCCTAATCAGAGTGTGATTCACCTTGCTACTGAGGGTCTGTGTAATTTCTTACACATTACCTCACTCTTATGTTTTCAGATGTCTGAGGAGCTCCAAAGTATTCTACAAAAGAATTCATCTTATTCATCCTTCTGCATATGATGTGTCTCTTACTTGGCCTTTAATTTGTCAGCAACTGCTCTGCTAGAATCTTGCTTTTATCAAGTTGTCACATCCCATTGCTAAACTAATGTTACACAGATTCAGCACCACACTGACATGAAGTATCTTGCTATTAACTGTACTGAAGTACCTTTGATGTTTTTAGTTTTGTATTCCTTCCTCTAACCCCCTTATAGATTTCTTTAGGTAATAATGAGCTTTTGATGCTCCAGTGTTTCAAGTGGTGAACATTTGCATGTAAATAGACAGATTTCACCGCAGCAGAATGTAAGACTGGTATTTTTTGACGATTGGTGGGACTGAATCTCCTCAGCGCTTCTGCATAAGACTGACTAAAGAGATGCACTATCTTTATGCCAGTTATGTCCCCTATAGGTAGACTATTTTCTACACTTTCAGGAATTTAGCTTCTCTGATATTTTAAGCACAAGTGTTGAAGTGAGCTGAATATTACTTGGCAGCTGATCTTCTCAACTGCTCACAAATATTCCTCACTGTGGAGAAACATTTTGTTGTATTATGTTATGAAGGTATCATCACCTGTATCTCCAGGTATCTCCAGTTTGGCCTATTTTAAATGTCCTTTACCCCCCCCCCCCCCAGTCCCCACATTCTACTGCCATAAAAATAGGTTACTGAAACTGCCAGAAGCCTATCAAGCAATACTATCTGGTGCTCAGGGATGAATGTTTTCAGCTGATACACTTGTATTAAGGACCATAACATTAGGAGGGATTCACATTAGTTCAATACACACAGGAAGATGCTTATGACCCACTCCACCCATACTGCAAAGCATTTCTGTAATGACAAACGTAGCCTACAGAACAACCCTCACAAAAGGTCAATGGAAACTCTGAATGTAGACCAGAACAACCAACAATAGCCAAGCACAGTGGTGATGGCTAATGCACTCTCAAAAAAAAAAAAAAAAAAAAAACGGAGGTAAGGACAGGACTTGAACCTAGAGGGCACAAAGTATCTGGCACAGATGAGCAAACGTTTACCTGCAACTGCTAAGGATCTGTAGGCCTCTACAGCAATGAAGATGAACATGATTTATCATAACTAGAGACAAATGACAGCATGATCAGGGCTACAAATTCTAATTCACATCAACATAAAATGGAGTTTGCTGCCTTTACTCCAGCACAAGAGCTCGAGGCCTGTGCACCCAGTTCTGTCACGTGACGTACAGACAAATATGAGCAAATACGAGGCATGTGAGTAGTCTCCTCACTTACAGTGCCTATGTCATTCACAACAGGATGAGTGCAGAGCTACAACAAAGCTTTTGGTGAATACTTCAAGCTAAAATTCCAGATCCAAAGCATAATTATGAATAGATGGTCATCTTTTCAAGATCACAGTTCCACAGAAAGATGTCAGTAGAGTCAAACAACTTATCAAAGATATTTCTCTTTTAAAGCTAGTGTACATATGAACCAATGAGTCAAGCTGCCCCATATGGCTTCTTTGTTCAACAGAAGTAGCAAGAATAATTTGTACGTGGAAACCTAAATAAAAATGCATGTGTTGGCATGACTATACTTTGAAGAGCTACTGCACGGAGACATAATGAGAATAATAATATTAGAGGATTATTATGAGGGCAGTACTCCAAATTCTCAAATGCAGTTTCTCAGAAATAGGAACAAATAACTCTTTCTCCTAGGTGAACTTGCAGCACTGGTGCTTAAAGATAGTAATAAAATTTTCTGAAGAACTGAAACAAATAAAAGTTGCTTTTGTTGCACTCCTCTTTTCCAAACTTTTCAAGAATATTTAGGCCTAGAAAATTTACCAGTTTGACTGATGGATTTTATTTCATCTGCATTGTTTTTCATTTTTTGTTTTTACCCTGAGTCTTTTTTAGTTATCTGTTACCTTTGTTCCTCAGCCTCGCCGCATATACCCTTGCGCCTACAACCAAATACCTGGTCGGGGCCATGAACTGCAAGTATACACCAATATGGTGAGCAGTAAAATGGCATTTATTGCATCTACACAAAGACTTATATACCCTATGTGCTTTGCCTACACACCCTAAGTGTGGGTCACTCGTTACAGAGCAGGGGAGGTCCTATCACGTACATTACTCGTTACTCACAGAGCAGGGGAGGCCCTATCATGTCACAACCCGATACCACATTATCACCTACTACAACAGTTATCTTCTATCTTCGGTTTTGTTTTCTGATTTCCTTTTTCCTTCTCTTCCTAAGTGCTTCGAAATAAACATTTAAAATAAAAAAGGTAGCAGGACAGGGGTATACAGCTTTCAAGAACAAGGACAAATGCTATGAGAGGGATACAAAAATTAGCATATAGCCTTATGTTATGTCAGCCATGGTGCAACATGAACTACCTTTGGCCTAGCTTAACCCACCTGGAGTATATTTCCTCTCTGATGTTCTGCATAGTACTGCATACTACTGTAGGCATACCTATATTGATGGAGCTAGACCTGCTAAAAATTAAAGTCCTCGAGTGTTAGGCTCTCTGGGTGGTTCCCCATACCATCCAGTGGTGTCATGAAAAACTGAGATCTTTGGCAGAAAATGCCACTAAAATTATATAGTATATTAAAATTCTCATTGACTTTTCTGCCCATGAAATTGCAAGAATTTTAGTATAATCCCTGACCAATAGACATTCAAAAGGACGAGAGTAATAATTAACTCCAAACATATGTATTTTTCATTCTATTTGAAAACCTAGAAGATCCAAAGTGCTTCCTTTCCCTTGTTGCCAGGGCTTGTGTTTTGCCTCAGGCTTTTCATAAGCATCAATTCTTCACAGTTTTGCAACTTTCCCTTCCAAGGTCTTTCTTCTGTCAGCTTGGCAAAGCCCATTTTCATTGTATACACTTCATATATTGTTTTTTCTCTTTTTTTTCCCCCCTCTCAGGCCTTCTCTCTTCTGTGCTCCTAATTTACACACAGCAATGTTTTACACTTCCTTGCTATTACTTTCCTAAGTATCTGTCCCATTTTGTAAGGAATACATCCATGCTGCCTTCCTAATCTATATGTGATATGATTGCCTAATCACTTCCTCTCTCTTTCATTTTTCTCTTCAGTCTTACATCACCCTTCCATGCTCTTACCACTATCAAACTGCTAAAATGTTTCTGTGGACACCTGGGAGGCACACATTTCTTTGAAGTTAACATCCATTCAGGACAGGGGATGTCGCTGACCTCTCTCAGAGGACTAACTCACATTTAAGCCCAAGAATTGTTGACTCACAATATTTGAGACCAAGGAAAAGCCACTATGGATGCAGTCTGGTTTTGAGATTTCTAAGAAACTGAGGATTACACCATTTCATCAGTATTAATACAGCTCTGATCTTTAGAACACATTTCAGTCTGATTAGCACATCTTGGTACACTACAATTTTTATTTGCTTCAAAATCCTAACCTCAGCTCAGTAAGGAGTTACTGGTTATGGCATAAATCACTGTGATAGCAATCATGTAAAGACTAGTTTATAATCAGGCAAGGAAACAGCGGGTGTAAAATTAGTGTCTCTTTTGCTAGACAAAGCAAAGCTGTCAGGACGGTATCCATAAAAGATGAAAAAACCTGGAATATCAGTGTCTTCAGATAGAGCTAGTAAGTGTTACTGAAACATGTATATTATTTGACAGGCATACATACATTTTCCTCTACACGATTATCAAAAAAGAATAAAAAAATAAAAAAAATCAATGTGCAAGTGCACATTTGACAAGACATTCTCTCAAGAGGTTTTTAAATTCTAGCTTTATAGGCCAGGGCAGGTACGGAGGTCAGAGTCACAATTAGCTGAGAGTTACTGTTCTCACTTGGCTGGGCAGGGGAGGAAAAGGAGACACACAGTCAAGCACTGGTAGCACAGCTCTTCAGACAACAGTAGCCAATATGAATAACAGGTTTTAGAAGACAGCTCAAGAGCTCGTTGTGTTCTTAACATTAGGTTCTAACTGACTGAGCTTTCTCCAGCACAGGTCCATTTAAGCCTTTTTTTCTCCTCTTCAGCCAAAGCTGCTGTCCTGGTCTAATTATTGAAGTAATTCCACATTCTCCTGCTCTGTGCGATTAACTTGGGGTTGTGGTTTTGCAGATTAGACCTATATTAAAATAAAATAATGTAGTTAGTGACAGCAGTAGCCCTTGCTATATCTGCAACACCACTGAAAGCTGTCATAGCTTTGGAATCTGGTGTCCTGAGTCTGTGCTGAGGAGGTCAAAGACAAGTAACTTGTACATTCTGTATGCCACAATATGGAAGCCCTGCATTTTCCTCCACCTTGCCAATATGACTTAGCATTTCACATTTGTTTCTTTGTGGATACCTAATTTCCTGCTGCCCACTGACAACTAGTACAGGCATTAATTCACAAGGATGAAATACAGCTAATCTATTCAGATAGGAAACTGACTTCTCTACAACAGGTGAGTATTGCAGGTATTTACAGTTTCCATTAGACCAATTCTGAAACATCACATGTCTTTGTCACTGAGATGTCCCTGTGCAGAGAGGAAGCCTAGGATCTAAGAGATGTTTCCCAAGGTGACAAAACAAAAACAACCCCATGTCAAATCAGGGACTGAATTCAGCTTTTCCTAGGTGCCTCAGGGTTCATAGTCTACTGTTCATCTGAACAACTTTTCCTCACATTAGCTTTGTGTGCCAAATGAAAAAAATGTGAATATTCGCATTGCACATCTATTTTTCCTTTTTAGAAGACCACTGCAAAGTAGTTGTAGCCTACCAGTTTATTTATTGTAATTTTTCTTTTGTTTTAAAATAATTTGATAGGCTTTAGGTTTTGCAGAGAAAAAAATAGAACAAAAAAATCACGCCCCCCCCCCCCCGAAGACTACAGAGTTTTGTAGCTTTAGTGAATAACTCGAAATCATCAACTTAAAGTTCTAAGAGATTTCCGTTTTCTTAATCTTGTTTCAGCTGAAGTAGTTACATCGTTTCCCCATTAGCTGCTATGTTATTACATATGTTGTTATATACTTGCAATGCTTTTTCCTCAAAGTGTTTTACAACGTTAACAAAATTCTATTAACCACATTTGAAGAGAAGCTCTCCCTACACATTTGTTTCCATTCAAGTCAAAACTTTTTTCCCTCGTACTTTCCAAATCTATGCTCAGTTTTTAAAAATTTCTTCTATGCTCAGTTCCACTGATCTTTACTTACTCACTTTAGTCCCACCTGTAATCCCTTCCTCCATCATTTTTGTTCACAGTCTCCAGAAAATAGAAAGGAATCATTTAAATTAAAATTTAGGTGGAGACTTGATTCCATAATTAAAAAAAAAAAAAAAAAAGTTATGAATGAAAGTCTAACGCTTTAGTTTGATCTAGAAGCAGAGAGCGAAGATCTTTATTAATCTAACAGTTCACTTCAAAAGGTAACTGTGCTCCTTCTATCAGAAAGTACCACTCCATAAACATACTGTGTTTGAATATTTACTGGGGACAACCTAAAAAAGTCACATCCACAATTACACAACATTGGCTGTGTGTTCAAAACTAAGTTTAAACATACTTTACACCTTTCATGCTACATCCTGTGATCTTTCTTTACAAATATTTTAAACCTCCACACTATCTCTTAATTCTAACAACAAATTAGCAAAACAAAACAAAACAAAACTGTAAGGTTTTAAGTAAAACATTGAGGAGATATTAATGTGAATCCTCCATGCAGTAGCACGTACTGAAATTGTAAATTTCTAACCAAAATATCTTAGTATATATCTTGCAGGTTTCTAACTCGATTTTATTTTTAAAATCTGCTCACATGGTTACTTATATAAAGACATGGTTACTTACATATAATCTTACTTTTGCATGTGTGCTTTTCACATATAAATACAAATAAACACCAAGTAGCTAAAAGATAGAGTACAGAGTTCTTGCTGCCATTTCAGCAGTAAACACTGCAAACTCAAGGATAGCATTTCAATATTTGATATGCCTAACATCCAACTTCAAGCATCTCTCCTTTGAAACTGCAGACAAGAGAGCTCACAGAGCATGAAATCTCTCACCATTATATGACCTCTCTCCAGAACTGTTTCCCTGCCTTCGGATCAAGAGAAGCAGTAAGTTTTACAGACCATGCTCAGCTGCAGATAAGAGGTAGATAAGCTCATCTTCCCTATTAACAGGAGAAAAAGAACTTCTAAAGAACCTACTTTCTCCACCATTTTTATGGTTCCAGTTCTTCACCATGTTCAGCCTGCAGAATCTCTCCAGCCTGTGTGACTCCGTAACAGAGTGCTGAGTGATTTACTGTGGCAAACTTTATTCTGTTCAGCACCAGTTTATGTGGCCAGACTGGATGAGGGAGGGAAGAAAAA
>JAOWBP010053573.1:0-10962 GCA_028571105.1 Tragopan temminckii
AATATAATACAATCTAATTGAAATTGAGACTAATAAATCAAATAAGATTGGAGAGAGAGTTCCCGAGACCGAGTCAATCTCAATAAGTATATAGTGCAAAAATATGAGACTGTAAAGCAAGTATTTGCAGCCAAACAATGTGGACCAAATAGGCTAGAAGCTCTGATATGGAAATCTTTGCTATTTTCTATTATATGTCAAAAATTCCCTGACCCTTATGGAATGGCTATCTGGCTTTTAGCTCCAGAACATTATTCTACTTACTTTGCCTCCAAAGTCTAGACATGTGCTGTCTTGTTACATACCTGCATGACATACTTCCAAAGCAGAAGTCTGTGCCACAACCATTTCTCATGATCTCCACCCTCTCAGGTAAGGAATGGTTCCCCACACAACAGCTCTCCCAGAATATATCTTATTTCTCAGGACACTCTTCTTCTTCTTCTTCTTTTTTTTTTTTTCCTTGTAATATCCTTTAACATCCTGATTTTAACAGCTCTTGATTCCGATTTCTCTAGTCAAATGCTACAGTCTCATTCCTAATTAACATGATGAGTGATTAAGCAAAACTTACAGCTAGCCATAACTGTTGTAGTGACTTGATTAGTTTTCGATTTCCTTTGTTTTCGTATCAGTGTTCCAATGCATTCATCTCTTTCATCTATTTTTGCCAAGTGGGCATCCTCATTGGGAAGTACTTGATACTTCAGGCTACCAGGTGCCATTCTACAAACTAAAAAAAATGATGGATAAATTTTTTCAGCCCTCTTTTTGACATTTTCCTGTGTTCACTTTAAAACTCCCAGCAAGGAAATTAGCCTCTACCTGTTTCTAACAGGTGGTTTATCTTCATGTTAACCTTCTATCTTCTTGAACACCCTCAGTACTAAGTAACCAAAGCAAGAATATGCCTACTCCTGCATTGCTCTCTGATCTGATCCACTGCAAGAAGCTGTTACTGTAGCTCAGAGTACTGTCAGGAACTGTTTATCTCTCCAGAATCCCTCTGTCATTCAGATACAACAACGTGGCTGAGAATTCAGACAACTCCAAGTAAGCCTCCCCCACCTTTCAAGTATCTTTTGCACAATATTGTCATCTTTGCTTGAAGAGTATGGAAATTCAGGTACCAGAGAATTACCAAGGACAAATTCTATTTTCCTGCAAGTTACAAGTGTACACCTTACTTGCATGATCCCTTCCTGAGCTCTGCCCCTTAGCATTGCTTACTATGCTTCTACAGCTGTAGAAGCCAAGGTGTCCTGTTTCTTAGTGAAAAAGCAACAAACAATACAATATTTCTGGTTGTCCCGGTTGCAAGCACCTCCTGACAAAATGCTCTTACCATGCATTAATACTCTAGGACCAAACACTAGAATCACAGATTCTTTACTCCCCAGCTGCACATTGCTCACTGCTTAGCAACAGAGCAATGTCCTGATTTTCCTTTCAGACACAGGCTATGAATCTTTAATTCTCTGCTGCATCATGACCCAGTTACAACAGAGAAGTGGGAAGGTAATCCTGTAATTTGGTGATTATGGAATTCTACTCAAAAATAGGATTCATTTCATAGGTTTGAACCTCCCATTTCTGGAATGCAGCTATTGCTGTTTAGAAGCAATTATAGGTGCCTTTTCTCAGAAGAGAACAACTATATAAACAGGCATCAGCTTTGCAGATGTGATATGTTTTCATTAATGTTAAAGAGGAATGGACAACACAATTGGGTACATCATCTTTCTTGTGACTAGCTCTCCAACTTCTAAGGTGTCTGAAGTGCAATATCAGAACATTGCTGGCATGAAGGTGCACTACTGGGCTCAGTCTACACTTGCTTACATGCAAATATGTGATTATCTTTAGACTTCGATCTCAGTAATTCCTAAAGACAAGAATAAATGTAAATTCTTAGTTCTTCCTTTTGGAAGGGAATCATTCCTTTCTTGCAGCAAGTATATGTGCAATTGCAACCCTTTTATCTGCCTTACCGTAAAAGAGGACAGTATTCATTCAGTAATTCTTTACTGCAGTTCAAAACTTCTGGATCAAGCAACGACATATTTGTAGAAAAAAAAGCCAACCTAACACGTTATTTCTTGAAATGGCAGTTTAGTAGTGTCCTACTGGTTTAGAATCATAGAATCCTTCGAGTTGGAAGGGACTTCTGAAGGTCATCTAGTTCAACTCCCCTGCAATGAAAAGGTACATCCACAGCTAGATCAGGTTGCTCGGGGACTTATTCACCCTCGCCTCAAAAGTCTCCATGGATGGGGTATCTATCACATCTCTGGGAAACCTGTTCCAGTGCCTCACCACCCTTACTGTAAAAGACCTCTTCCTTCTATCAACCTAAATCCACCCTCTTTCAGCTTGAAGCAATTTCCCTTTGTTCTATCACCACAGACCCTGCTGAAGAGTCTGTCCCTTTCTTTCCTGTAGCTCCCCTTTAGATACTGAAAAGCTACTCTAAGGTCACCTCAAAGCCTTCTCTTTTCCAGGCTGAAGAGCTCCAGCTATTTTCTGTACATGCTCCAACAGGTCTACGTCTCTCCTGTACTGAGGACTCCACATCTGGATGCAGTAAACTAGGTGAGACGTCACTAGCACAGAGTTGAGCGGCAGGATCACTTCCCTTGACCTGCTGGTCACACTTCTTTTGATGCAACCCAGGATACAGTTGGCCTTCTGGGCTGCGAGGACACACTGCTGGCTGATGTCCATCTTCCCATCCACCAGTATCCCCGGGTCATTTTTGGCAGGGCTGCTCTCAATCCTTTCATCCACCAGTTTGGTAATGGGATTGCTTTGTCCCAGGTGCAAGACCTTGAACTTGGATTTGTTGAACCTCATGAGGTTCACCTGGGCCCACTGCTCAAGCCTGTCTAGGGCCCTCTGGATGGCATAATTGTCCCTCTGATGTGTCGACCGCACCCCATTGCTTGGTGTCATCAGCAAACTTGTTGAGGGTGCACTCAACCCCACTGTCAATGTCACTAATGAAAATACTATAGAGTATTGGCCCCAGCACCAACCCCTAGGGGACACCAGTCATCACCGATCTCCATCCAGAGATTGAGCCATTGACCACCACTCTCTGGACTCAATTCTGCAGCCAGTTAGTCCATCAAACAGTCCACCCATCAAATCCATATTTTTCCAATTTGGAGAGAAGGATGTTGTGGGATATCATGCCAAAGGCCTTACTGAAGTTGAGATAGATGACATCAGTGTCTCTTCCCTTGTCCATTGATGCAGTGACACCATCATAGAAGGCCAATAGGTTGGTCAAGGAAGATTTGCCCTTGGTGAAGCCATGCCGGTTCTCCTGTGTCATCTCTTTGCTTTCCATGTGCCCAACCATAGATTCCAGGAGAATCTGCTCCATGATCTTCTCTGGCACAGAGGTGAGACTGACAGGTTGGTAGTTCCTGGGGTCATCTTTTTTACCCTTTTTAAAAATTGGTATGATGTTACCTTTTTTCCAGTGACTAGAGCCTTCACCTGATGGCCATGACTTTTCAAATATTTTACAGAGCGGCTTGGCAACCACATTAGCCAATTATGTTGGAAGACAACTGCAATATTCTAGGCAGTGATTGACTAGGTTTGATTCTACAGTATTTGCTTTATTGCTTTTTTTGTGTGCGTGTTGAAATATTTTACAGTAGCCACTTTGCAAATTCCAGCTGCCCACTTTTACTGATCTTTTCAGAATAGTGAAAACTGTGTTTGGTTCTGAATATGAAATCTTCACTCTACTATTCAGTTCTTTCTATGCAGGAATGAAATAGAATCCATTCCAACTTCTGGAGATAAACCATCAATCAAGATCTAAATAATATGATATCATACTGAGAAGTATAAGATTATTGTATTGATATGGAACTTTAGTATACTCTGGAGTTACCTCAGATTCACAAAGCAATTAGCCAATAATGTTAAGAAGTTATGGCTAATTTAACTAATGGTTAATGAAGCCTGCTAAATCTGGCAGGGTTGATGAGCCCAGTGAGATTTTATGCAAGAGCACACATTAAAGTTAGGGTCCTCGTTTCATTTTGGCAGATTAATCACTATCTTAAATGATAGTCTTTATCTTCTAAGATACAAAGATGATGTATGTTCTTTATTAAATAACTTCTTAAAGGTTTAAGTATATGTAGTAGCACATGGATTTATATTTAAGGAAATAGTCTGTGGTGGACAGTTGCCCTTAGAAAATAGGTAAAATAGACATAATTTAAGTAATTTATTAAATTTATTAGTAAATTAAAAAAAAAATAAAAGCGAGATATTCCAGTAAAACTAAAAAAAAAAAAAAAAAACAAATTGCTGCAGAATGGAAATCTGCATCATGAAATATTAAAAATTAATAAAAAAGATGACAAATATTGCACATAGAAGCTTGAAAAATGTAGTCTAAAGCACAAGCACCTTTCTGAATTAGCTTTATCTTTTATTCATGAAATGTTGTGTGCTTTTACGAGCTGTTTGCTTTTCCACAAAGTTCACGTGACAATACAGATTCCCTTCCTTCACTCAGCACCCCGCTGTGTGTAGTTCACTTGCTTCCAAGATTACAAATTTGAGCAATGCATCAGACACTGGAATAAGAGATTTAAAAAGAGCTTCCATTAAGAAAAAAAATGTTACACATGGCATGTCTACATGCATACTCATATACAACATAGAACCTTTTAAAATGAAATGCTTCCATTTAGATTATATAATTGATGAAAGTATTTACCATTTACTTTGAAAATATGAAATATTACTTATATGAAGAGAAAAAAATATAGCTGTATTTTTCTTCACTTATCTGTTGATATTAATGTTTTGCTGTTGAGATTCAGTATTACATGTAAGATATATAGCAATATACTTTGTATTCAGGAAAAAGACTGCTTTGGTGTTAAACTATGTACCTAAATAAGATGATTTTATAAAAATCAGAAAAAGTATTATACAGTTCACATTTTCATTTAAAAAAAAAAAAAAATTCTTACAATTGTATTTCTTTTCATTCTGTACACATATAGGTTCTGAAATTTTCAGTGGTAATTAAGAAAAGGGATTTTCTTTCCCCACTATACAAAATCAATTTTAGTAGATAGGATACTCTTTTATGAAAACTGACATTCAAAGCATACATAATATATCCAATTATGCTATTTATTTATAATTTATTGATAAACAAGAAAAAAAGATGCCATATGACCTGTTGGAAACTTCTGAATCCTGTCTCTTAGAAGCAAATGATCTCCCTCCCTTTCTCCTGGAGAGAAACAAACAAACAAAAAACACCTTTGTACTTAACAAATGAAACCATAAGAATAAATAAAATAGTCACTCTTAGAGTTTAAATTAATCAAATTCAAATTGGTTCAAATCAAAGCCTCATATCAAGCATTGCACTCATTTATCATGTGAAAAGTAAGTATAATTTTTATACAGCTGGAATGTTATGGACAGAAAAATAAAGCTGGCACACTCTAAGCCAGTTGTTATGTAGCAAAGGACAGGGTAATAAAATAAAAATCTTCAAAATAAATTGGAAAACTCATACCAAAGTATACAGCAGCAATATAAGCTTTTACTTTTCTCCCCAAATGGGAATGTGCAGGTGAGGGACGTGGTTAATGAGAAGACACAGTAGGTCAAGTTGATGGCTGAATCAAGTCAAGTCAACTGGTCAAGTTGATGATCTAAAGAGTCTTTTCCAGCCTAGATGATTCTATGATTTTGTGTATGTAAAGGAAATAAAATGACAAAAGAAAGCGAGAATTAATGTATTTATGATTAAAGAGGAATTCAAAACTGAAGATATTGGTTTAAAAGGCAAACTCTTTCAGATGTTTAATCAGGACTATGACCAAAAGGAAATTCTAAGTCAGTTTAGGCAGATATTTTATAACATTAGTTTTGGTATATGCAGAGATTTGAAATGTTTTTATATTTCTCAGAAGATGAAATCAACCACAAGCCACCCAAGTTAATATTACTGAATACAGTGTCCTTAAAGTAAAACACCATATCAGCTTCAAATTAAGGAAGGAACTTAATTGTTCAGTTCTGGGAAGTAATTTTGCTAACATTAGATGATGATGATGAAAGCATATTGGCTTATGTTAGAAATCAGAAGTTATGAGACAACAAGCAAATGAGATTTATTTTGCAGAATAAAGGGGTTCACCTCCCTCAAATTGTTCGTCACACTTCCCTTGATGCAACCCAGGATATGGTTGGCCTTCTGGGCTGTAAGCAAGCATTGCTGGGTCATGTTGAATTTTTCATCAATTGACACTGCCAAATCCTTCTCAGGGCTGCTTTCAAGGCATTCTTTTCTCAACCTGTATCTATGCTTCGGACTGTTCCAATCCAGGTGCAGGACCACGCACTTGTTGAACCTTGTTCAACACCCTGTTGAACTTCAAGGGGTTGGTATGGGCTCACTGCTCAAGCCTACCCAGGTCCCTCTGGTTAGTATCCCTTTCCTCTAGCATGTCAGCTGCACCACTCAGTTTGGTGTCATCTGCAAACTTGATGAGGGTGCACTTGACCCCACTGTCCATGTTGCCTACCAAGATGTCGTAGAATACTGGTCTCTACACCAGTCCCTGAGGAATATCACTCATCACCAGTCTCCACTTAGACAGTTAACTGCTGAGCACAACTCTCTGAGTGTGACCATCCAGACAATTCCTTATCCAGCAGGTGGTCCATCCGCCAAATCCATTTTTTATCCAATTTGATCATGAGGGTATCATACGGGAAAGTGTCAAACGCAGAAATATTTCTGCACCAGGAATCACAGAATCACAGAATTATAGGAGTTGGAAAGGACCTCTAGAAATCATCAGTCCAATCCCCTTGCTAAAGCAGGTCCCCTATAGCAGATAGGTGTCCAGGCATGTCTTGAGTATCTCCAGAGAAGGGGAATCCACAACCTCCCTGGACAGTCTCTTCCAGTGCTCTGTCACCCTTACTGTGGAGAAGTTCCTTTGCATATTGGTGTGGAACTTCCTATGCTCAAGTTTATGGCCATTTCCCCTTCTCCTGTCCTCACAGACTAGAAAGATCATTAAAACTATAGAAAATATAATGCAGTGTAAATAGAGCAGTCCTACAGAAAAAAGAAACAGATAAGAAATTAGCAGCATCATCTGGGAGAATCATCTGGGAAATAAAAATCAGGAATACTCTTTCTTTCTAATTATTTTAAATGAAAGTGTTATCAAGGCCATTCATTCATTTTCTGGAACTTTAAAAATAAAAATGGGGCTACATTCCTATATGTTGAAGAGTTTTTTTTAAATGCTTGGTTTTATTCAGTTTGTATGATTTTTTAAGTAGGAGTTGAGTTGATCAACTTGCTTTCAAAATGCATTTAGATAACTAGCATAATTAATTATAATTTTATTAGGGAGATATTCTAGATGTATACAAAACAGATGAAAAATAAATTTAAAAAAAAAATCCTGATAAGAATCAAAAAAGTATATTATAAATTCACTTGGTTGCACACCTAAGAGAAGAGAGATTTTCCAGTTGTGAAATATGTTGTAGTAAAACAGGTGTTTTCTCCAGTGAGAATTGTACTTTCCCATTTGACCCTCTCCTGTAGCAGTGGAGTCCAAACACAGACAGCAGCTTAGATAAATGTCTGCTGACTTAAAATGATGATCAAATCGCCTGCTGCATTCTTTTTCTTTCTTCCAATAAGAAGTGATCAAATACAGAAAATTCAAACTCCACTTTTTACTGCTTTCAGTCTATAGCTCACATTTGCTTTTTCTTTAATGGAAACCAAATGAATACATCACGTATCCTTCCTTTCAATGATCTTGTGGTTGGCAGCTCTGCCTATGGAAGGGTGGGTGGAACTTAATGATCCTTGTGGCCCTTTCACCCCAAGCCATTCTATGATTCTGTGATGATTCTATGATTTTATGATTATTGCATACATTCAGAATGTTACCCTTGAATAACACACATATTGAAAATACTAATTCTAATCTAGCAGCTTGTTTAACTAAGAACAACTGCACTTCAGTTGGAGATTTTTTTTGTTAATGGCACTGTAATGAGAACTTTGCAGGCCAGCTTTTGTAGTTGTTTGCTTTATGATTAGTTTTGAAATGGCTGATTGAAGATGAGGATTTGCATCACCCTTAATCACACTTAATGTGCTGAATAAAGACTTTCCCTTTTGCTTCTTTGCAACTGACTTGAAAATATATATATATTTTTTTTTTATGATAATTTGGCATGAAGTGTGTGTAAGTAACATGTTCAGGAATACTAGATTCATGTTTCACTTTCTTATCTGCTAGATTTTTTTCCCAGTGGAAAAATAGAATATTTACTTGTACGAGAGCAGAACAGGGTTAATATTTTTAATATTTTTTTTAAGCCAAATTCAAAATACTAAATTGGAAGATATTGCTTGTATGATCCGCTGTAGAAAAAGCATCTGTGGTCACTTCCTTCTGTATAGGAAATTTACTCAATGTCCTCTCTTTTATATTTTACAGTAAGCTGAGCTCCCTTTCACAAAACGTTCTATCAAGGTCAGTGGCTTTTTACAAGACAATATTACAATCTGTTCCCATTCTGATTCAGTCATGATAAACTGTTCCAGGAAAGTGTAAAGAGAAAAGAAAGAACAAGAAGTCTTCATAATCTCTGCTTCCCACTACATTGTTCAAGTACACTGGAATAATAATATACATAATAATATTAATTTAAGAGGATTCACAGAATAACACACAGAGTCACAGAATGGTTGAAATTCTAAGGAACCACTTGGGATCACCTAGTCTAACCTACAGCTCTGAGCAGGGTCACCTAGAACACATTGCTCAGGGTCACATACAGGTGGGTTTTGAGTGTCTCCATAGAAGGAGAGAGTCCTGGGCAGCTTGTTCCAAGAATTTAATAACCTTCTTAGCACTTAGACATCAATGTTGACAGTTCAGTTATTTTAATGAGAGTTATGTTTTGTGTATGTGGAACTGAATAAATGATTTGCTTGTGGAATTTTTGTTTTTTTCTCTCCTAATTTCAAATGGGTCTTCACAGATTGCAGACCTCCTTTCTTGCCATCTTTGCAAAAAACTTTATTTTCTTACAATATTTAAACTACCATAAAAGCTAAAGCTTTTGTTATTTTTGTTTGCAATCAGCTGTGAATTAAGAAGGGTAGGTCTACTTTTCCAAAATAGTTATTCATAATTTTCTTAAAGACTACATATTAGTTATTTCTGCATGTATTTAGAACGTTGCTTTGGCCTATTCATTGATGATTAAAAAAAAAGAAAAGAAAAGAAAAGAAAAGAAAAGAAAAGAAAAGAAAAGAAAAGAAAAGAAAAGAAAAGAAAAGAAAAGAAAGAAAATGTAAAAACTGATCTTATTGGACTAATGAATTCAGAAAAAAAAAAAAAAGCCTGGGGAATGCCTGAAGCAGAGGTTTTTTGCATGTCTCACACTAGGAAAAAAATATTTTAATTCATTTGCACTTGGTTTCCTTCCAGATGAAGCACAAATAAAATTTTAGTATATATAAATTTAGGTGACTTTTGCAATTTTTATCTTTTTCCAATGTTATGAGCTAATGTAGTCAATTGGACTTTAGGAAGATCATGAAAAAAAACTCAGTCATACTAATGTGATCAGTGTAACTACTCTTGAAGAGTTGGATTTCATTTCTATGAGCAGCCTGGTACAAGGTCTTTATCTGCTTTTTTTTTTTTTTTTTTTTTTTTGTATATTGGTTGTTGCTTGTAGGTTTCTGAATCATTGAAAGCAACACAGGAGGTCTCCTCAAATCAAAGAACGCAGAATAGAGTTCCAATGTGAAGATAATCAGATGACACCTTTAGCCACAGTAGTTCCTGACCCTACATCAAAAGCTGTTATGTCAGAGTCACTGAAATGAATTCAATCATACGGAACTTGAGGCACTAAGAACCACATTTTTGGAACTGAATGGAGGCTTGTTAGTACTAAATACAAAATGTACCATGTAAATAGTTTATATAAAGAGTATATATGTAACTGTAGTTTATAAATAACAGATAGTTATTCTGATTTACTCTCAAATTAGTAGCAGGAGAGTCACAAATGCAGAAACATATGTATACTGTTTTGATCATTATCTGTAAGTAACCCAAGATAATATTTCCAATACGTAGCCATTTGTTATCCATGCAGCTGACACACTTGCCATTAATAATCCATAATGTTACTCTAATCTACATATTACAATCATGCAATAGAAATTAAGAAATTTCTGAAATTAAGAAAAAATCAATAAGCACTTTAACCACTTAAAAGTATTTTTAAATAAAGAAATGCAAAGCCATTACAAGTTTTATTTGAATCTATTGACCAGAAATCCACTTATTTTGAACACCTGCAAATATGTCTTTATTTTAATCTAAACTGGGATATATATAGTCATGGAATTATAGAATGGTTTGGATTGGAAGAAACCTTTAAGATCATCTTGTTCCAACTCCCCTGTTATAGGCAGGGACACCTCCCTCTAGACCATGTTGCTCAAACCCCCTTCAAGCCTTTAACACCTCCAGGGTGTGGGCACACCCAGCTTCTCTGAACAATTTGTTCCAGTGTCTCACCATCCATGCAGTAAAGTATTTCTTCCTAAGATATTGCCTAAATCTACTATCTTCCATTAAAATAATTTCCCCTCATCCTGTTGCTACAGGCCCTTATAAAGGTCCACCCAGGGTTTCCTGTAGGCTCCTTCAGGTACTGGAAGGCTGCTACAAGGTCCCACTGGAGCCTTCTCTTCTCTAGGCTGAACAGCTTCCCCCCCCTTCATGACCAGGTCTCCAGTTTCCTTCCAGAGAGGGCCCATATCTTCCCTGACTTTCTTTTTATCACTGATATGCCTGTAGAATTTCTTCTTGTGCCCCTTGATGACCCTGGCTAGAT
>JAOWBP010053574.1:0-10962 GCA_028571105.1 Tragopan temminckii
AGTTGTTACTTGTAGTAACTGGAAAAAAATAAATAAATAGAGAAGCACTCACCTTATCATCAATTATAACTAAATCCTTTGGTTCAGTGCGATCTATTTTCAAAACACGGTACTTGGTTTCTGCATGATTACTTCCAACGAGAAAATACCGCTAGATACAAAAAAAAAGTCAGAATATTATACAATATAAAGTCACCAAACCCCATTATAACATAACACATCAACAATGTAATTTATATAGCTTCTAGGTTTGATCCATATCATTGGATCCTCAAAAAGCAGTATTTAATACGGGCTATTAATGTTCTATAATCAATACTTTGGGTAAGCACATTTGTACACAACCGAACTTTACAGCTTAAAAGACTTCATTCACTCCAGTGTATAGGGAAGAACAAAAATTAAAAACTGAGGGAAAGTGAAAACTTGCTTAGAGAGGAAAAGACGCACCTTATGCAAAGCACTGTCCAACTAACTTTTGCACCAGCCATTAACTGTCTTCCTGCTTCCTATGTGGATTTCAGCAGAAGTTCATAGACAGATGTCTGAAGTCTTAAATTAGTTTGCCTTTTCCAGTAGGCTGCAGAAACGTGTAACTCAATGGAAGTTTAACCAGTGTCTCTCAGTGACATTGTTAAACAAAGAACTACAGGAATAGGCCAGCTAGGATGAATCACCGTCCTTCTCCATTGAGACTGGAGCTCAAACACTCTTACAAATTGAAAGATAAAAGAACTTAAACTGACAGGTAATCTGATGAGAAAATGCTGAAAAAAATGGGTGGAGGAAAGATAACAGCATTCAGACAAAGGGAAAATTGGAAAAGAAAGAAAAATTAGAAGAAAAATGAGGGGGGGGGGAGACGGCACAAATAATAGAAGTCCTACGTTTCACAGACATTCTTCTGTTGAAAAATTTCAAAGGTAGAAACTTTCAATAAACAGTTTGGTTCTGACTGCAAATAAGAACATATACCAAAAGTTGTGTGGTGGTCTTTGCAGAAATAAGGGCACTGTTTATGATTAGGATCATCGGACCTTACTGAAAGAAAAAGCCTACTTTGAAATCAACTGCAATTCCCCAGATAAATAATCTCCAGTTATACAGCTTTTCATTCCAGTTTGCATGTAATCTGGTCCTTCGCATTGGATGAGACTACCTCACTAAACATAGACAGACAATTTAAGCAATGAAGAGATTGAAAGAGTCAGTTTTGATGTGTGATACAGAATAATGAACTGGGTACCAGCAGACTCAAAACCAGATTTCACACTAAAAGGAAATCACTCAAATAGCACAAAGTAATGCTATCATTTTCCCAAAGTTGTTATTCAACTAAAAATTAAGCCACTTCCATAGGTTCCTTGAATACGCATAATACAAAAGCGACAAAAATGACCAATGCTGATGCTATTGCTGATGCTATTGATGACTATTTGCACGTGCTTCAAGACATCAGGTAACACATCAGGTATGTCGTCAGTTTGAAATAAGCAACACCAAATTTCCTGAGATTCAAATCCACACAGTCACTAACTGACACACACATGCTTTTGTACAGTACAAATTAGAGGAGAGCAACTTTATATAGAGAACTAAATTGCAAAGCAAGAGACAAAAACTTGTAAGAAAGAGGTCTAATATGTTTGGGTTTTTTTAATAACTGGAAAAATGCACTATTTACTTTCACTTTCATTGCTAATGAAGGATATTAATGCAGCAATCTCTTTCAAAACTTTTAATGTATGTTACATATCTGTTGTCCTGCACTTAACAGGCCTTCTGAAGTTCCTTTTGAAGAAAGAAAAATTTCAAGTACTTTAGTAGTGCAGCAGTTACCTGCCTTTTTTTATTTCCAATGATAAAATTCTTACCACTGTTCTTCCACAACACAAGCGCTTGTTCTGATCAACAGTGCTAATTAAAAATACTACTTTAAAATAAACATTTCTCATTTAAAATATCAAGGAAAGACTGCAGATGAGTGAATAGTATGTCTTATTTAATGGAAACAAACTACAAGTGACTGCCTAGACTTAAAAGAATTAAAAGTAAGTGTAGATTGCAGAACTGATTTGCTATAGGCTCCTCTCATTTCACTAATCCATTTAACCAGTATGATGCTACCACACAGCAAGATGTAACTCATAAATAATGCCCAGCCTAGGGGAAAAGCATGGCAAGTCCATGTGAATCTATGCAGCCAGCTCTAAACTTTAATAGTCACATGGATTCAAAGGTGTGGGAGAGAAAAATCAATAACAACATTCACACAACAAACAATTTCATAATTTACATGAATTATTTATTAAGAAAAAACACTAAGAACTCTCCTACAAAGAAAGGCTGAGGGAGCTGGAGTTTTTAAGGTGGAAGAAGTGAAGGTTCTGGGGAGACCTCATTGCAGTCTTCCAGTACAAAAAGGGAGATTAAAAACAGGAGGGAGACATTTTACACTGTCTGATAGTGATAGGACAAGAGGGAATGGCTTTCAGCTAAGAGAGGGGAAATTTAGATTAGAGGATACAAGGAAATTCTTTACTTAGAAGGTTGTTAAGGTGCTGGACCATGTTGCCTAGAGAAGCTGTGGGGGTCCCACCCCTGGATGTGTTCAAGGCCAGGTTGGATGGGGCCCTGCCCATGGCAGCTGTTGGGACTTAGCAAGCTTCTGAGGTTCCTTCCAACCCAAACTGTTCTGTGATTCTATGAACTGCAAGAGGGAACACTGCCATCACCTTGCTGCACCTCGTACAAAAACATTACAGAGCTTACTGAGTGGTTGGGCAGCCCAGTCCTGCTCTTTACTCTGCTTCTTACTGACAGCTAAGAAGCCTCGCTAGACACATCTTATTGCAGCCCACCCTCACTGAAGCCCTTGGCACAGAAAACCATTCCCTGCAGATCCATTCATACCCATATCTGCACTTCCTGGGAAGGGAATCACAAAGACAAGCAGCTGGTCAGACACCCACCACATAAGGCTGAGTGGCACAAAGGTGAAGGATGGGGTTGTCCTGCTGCATCACCCACCTGAAATAAACACCAAGCCACAGAGCCAGACTCTTGCTTAGACCATACCATTACATGTTTCACTTCTTTATGCAGCAGCAAGTAAATGGGCAGAGGAAATACCATATTCATTTGCAACTCACAGATAATGAATCAGCTTGTACTTTAAGAATAAATGCTGCTTTTCTATTTGCAGAAAAGAATCGACTGAGGCCAAACAATTTTATGCAGCCCATGATACTGCAGTACAGGTCAGTGATGTCTCCTAGTGTCCCGCTCATTAAATAAGCATAATTGCTCCTGCAAGTGACATCTGTGTTAACTGACTTATCATTCTGAATTAAAATATGACAGTACAGCTTCAGTTTGTCCAAATGGTAACTGGAATCAAAGACCATATTTAAAGCTGAAACGCTACTACCAAGGAAGTTTGGTTTGATACTTTCCCATTTCCATTTTAATAGAAGGAAAATTCATCAGGGAGTGCTATGAGAAATGCACCATTCACATCAGCTTGGTGGCTGCCAGTGAGGTATGCTCAGCTGTAGGGCCAACTCAAAGTTCTGCTGCTTGCAGTGGTAGCAGAGGGATGGATTAGATTAGAAGTAATCATATCTGCAGATTGCTGCAGCTTCTGCTATAATGAATAATACTTTAAAAGTACTCTTTGAAGTCTTATAAGGACTAATTTACAGGGGTTGTTTCAAATTAGAAGGCTAGGTTGTACGTGTTAAGGAAAGTCAGTTGAGAGCAGAATCAAAATGTGGATCAACAGTCTTGCATACATCACCCTCTCAGAAAGCCAGGCACTGGGAAATCTCCATTTAGCAAGCAGGAATCTTAGACACTGCGTGTTACAGGATATTCTTACGGAAGTAATAATGAAGAAAAACTGCAAGAATCTTTGAATTTGGACTAGTATTGAAAACTAGGAACCCCAGATTGGACTTCTAACTTGAAAAGTTTTGGAGAGTGCTAACAATCAACAACCCCAGAGTTGTCTGAAAAACATTATCATGATATATCAGCTCATATTCAACCTTTAAGATCTGAAATTAAAACAAAGATGATATGAAGAGTAACAATTAAAAATTAAACAAAACCAGACATTCTGGATGATACGGAGCAAAAAATAAAACCCTATCACCGACATGTACTTCAATTAAATTTGCTATAACAAGAATACTAGGAAAGAGTAAAGAAAAATGCTAAATCAACGCAACACTGAGTACAGATCATCACATAACTTAATTTCTAAGGTTGCAGTGCAATAGTCAGAAAGTTAATCAAAACTCAAATGAGTTATACTGCTCACAGCTGTTTTGATTAACAGTTATAAGTACAGAAAAAGAAATGAGAATTCACAGGTAAACTGCAGAAACCTTTCTGGGAGTTTCTATTTTTATTCAGTTTATTACTCAGTTGAACCAATAAATAGGAGCATTTTCAAAACATTTCAAACAATTGCGCTCTACAGCAAACCCTCTGTGTTTAGATAAATGAGCAACCTTGACAAAGAACTTTCTTAACAGAACAGTACACAAGGAGAAACTGTGCAGCCCTCCTCGTACTGTTCTGTGGATGCCATTCAACCATCACCAAACATGAACCACATCGTTTCCAGGCTTAGTCTGCCTTGGCCTTTACTGAAATTTATTCACAAGTGTACCATGCAGATGCTTGCCTATGAGATCTGGACTGAAGCTTCATCCCACAATTATCACTGAGCAACCACGAGATGGGAACAATCATTAGTCACCTTCACCTGGGACTAAAGTTTTAACCAAAGAAATCTAATTGAAAAGCTTTACACCCTCTTTTATCAATCTTTTGATTTGGCCAAACCAATAAAAATAGCTTTTTCTAAAAGGAGCCTAAGCAAATAAGAGACTTCTTGCTGCAAATTGTTGTTTATAAAGGAAGATGAGAGTTCTGAAATCAAACATTCTCTTCTTATTTTTCCTCTTTTAACAAAGTTACTTTGAACTTCTAGTTTTAAAATATGACTTGCTTGTTTGCATAGGCTAATTGCCATTAAGAAATGTTAGCACCATGAAGAACTTCTATTTTATTCATCAGTTAGAAAAATCAGAGTAGGTCCTCTCTGTTCTTTAGGAAACGTCCTCCTGCCCAAGCACAGGGTCCTCCACAGAATGCAGTGTGGAGATCTGCTTCACCAGGGTCCTCCCCACTGTCTATCTCATGTTTCTACACTTTCTTAAGTGTGCTTTCCCTGAAGTGTCACCATCATAGCTTCGGGGCCAGCCCTTCACTGTGGAGGGGCCACTGGAACTGGCTGCCCTGACTTCATCTCATAAAGGAGCCCCACAGGTTCCTGCCAGCACCAGAACACCTGCAATCGATATAGGAAGATATTTATGGATCAAACCAGCAGCTGAAAAAAACACGCTGGGTTGCCAGATGAGTGATCTTCATGTGAAGACTGATGTTGGATAAGCACACCACTGGATCTCTCTGCTTACATTTCTGCTTAACTAAGCCGCACAATGGTAGCCATCTCCTGCTGCCAAACATCCACCTCCCCTTCAGAGCAGGGATGAAATTATGCAAGAAAAACTTAGCCTCTTCCTCTTTGTGGTAGTTTTAATATACACTGAACTTGACTGTAGATGAGGCATTGAATAAGGATAACAAAAATATGGGCTCAACTATAGGAAAGAAGGAAGAAAAGTAATTGCACTTAGATGCAAGACACAGCAAAAACTGCACTGTATTCCATCTTTCTATGGATCCCACAGCTATTATGGGGGTATCTTTGACCTTGTACAAACTGGTGGAATGACACAGAGAAAGAAAGAGGTGATAAAGAATGAAAAGATGTACCTGAAAATAGCAAAAACTCAGTTGGCATGATGTGTGCTTCCCATTAGCTGTTGAAGTTCTTAAAAGCAGACATTTTCAAGATGGGAAATTTTAAACCACTGCCTTTAAAATACCATTCTGGGGGCATGCATGAATGGCTACTCATTCTGTATTCTAAAGTCACAACATTTGGCAATTCCCTTCCAACCCAACGCAATCAAAGCTTTCTCTCCCAGTTCAGACTTTAATCTTCCTGTTTGCACTGAGTTTCCTAAGATTCTCCCTTCTAATTTTAGTTTAAATTTATTAATTATACATCTATACATTTTTCCTTTAGCCAAATGAATCTCCCTTTTTTAACATCTATTCTGATGGAATGCTTTTAGAAACATAAGCAACTGGTTCCCTTTTCAGCACCTCATCAATTAAAAAAAAAATTACGATCTCTTATTACAATAATAAATAAATATTCTTTATCCTTTGCTCCTCCTAAGAGAAGGCTAGCGCCTGTGTTACTCATTGGACATTCAGTGTATCCATTCTAGTTTTAATTCTTATTTCTTTAATGTGGAGGAATAGAAAGTATACACAACACGCCATACGAGGTCTCTTCATATAGATATATTGGTATTTTTCTCATTAAGGACCATAATACAAAAGATCACATCTACCTTTTTCACAGTTGTACTTGAGCAGCTAAGCCTCCCAATTTTTCTTCTGCTAAATTACCCAGATCTTCCTCCTCTCTTGCTTCTGAATTAATAAACTCCCACAAAACTTTTATGGTGTATAATCTGCCTAAGGTGCATTAAGTTTCTTAGTATACTATTCTATTTCAAATTATTTCTTTTATATACTCCTGAGGGTTATCATTATTTCATCCAATCTTGTGCTCTGACTACCCTAATTATTGGCAATATTTCAGAGCTCGTCCTCATTTGAGGCCAAGATCATTACTGTAATTGCTAAAACATATTGGTCCTAAAGCAATTACTTGGAAAAAAAAAAATCACCCCCATGAGACGATTCCTTATTGAATCCACAATTAACTTCTCTAATAACCTCCCTTCCACTAGGGAAGCTATAGACTTTCCTTGTGGTGCTGCACCTCAGTAGAGCATTTGATTTAAATACGTCAGGCCATCTAATTTTTAGATGAAGATATGCAAAACAATCAGGTTAATCTGCTAGCATCTTTGAAGTCTAGACTGCACTTTATGTTATTTACCTCCAATTTCAACTACTTTCCTATAGAAAATTATGCAGAGGACTTCAGTGTGGATTAAATATTCCATTTAAGTTCCAGTCACAGCATTACCCCTGACTTGAACAACTTGTTGAAAATATTTATAGTCATTCCACTGTTTAGCTAAATGATTTTTCTTCTCTCTCCAAGCAGGCCCACTTCTCTTTTTGTTCTTTTCATATCTATTTTTCTTACCTACTTTTCTTCATCCTTCCATTGTATTTAAATACATCAATTTGTGACCATTTAACCACAAAACCCTTATCATAATGCTATACAGAGAAATGGATTCACAATAAACTAGATCTGTAAGAGTATTACTCTCCTGTTGATCGAGTGACTACATGATGACACCCAGGACAATATACATATATATGCATACTTACATATTCTTCTAAACTTGTGGTATTTTCATCACTGTTATTCCACCAAGTATCTGCTTACAAATGGTCCTAGACCTCACCAGTAGATTAAATTTCTATTTTATTGCCCATATACCTGGCTGTACACCAAGATATTTAAGATGGAAACAATATTTTCCTGAGCTTCACAAAATTCCCTCTCTTGCCCCAAGTCTGTCTTTTGCTCAGCCATGTCATTGAAAGTCCTGGAATACCAATAATGTGGGAATAGGACAGAGTCCAACTGAGAGGGGCTTTCATTCACTGATGAATTCACTTGAGAGAGATACAATTTCATAGCAAATTCTTGCTAGAAAAATATGATAGCTAATGGTTGTCCAGGAAATTGTTCATTACTTCTAACATTTTTCAAATATATTAGATAACCATCCACAGAAATAAGTAGTTTTTTTCTGTCAGATCATTTTCTGCAATAAAGTTTATCCCATTGAACCTCAGCTTAAGATATTCACATCCTTTAACCTCGTTTTGTTCATATAAAATCTTTCCAATTATTTTTAAGACAAATAAATAAATAAATAAACAAACAGTCACAGCATTATCCCGGGGAGTGGAAGGCAGAAAAATCTACAAGTAATTATGCAAGTCACATTGCTTAATAAACTTGTGGGAGTCATTTGGATACAATGAACATGAAGGCTGTAGAAGAACCTGATTAGAATAAAATAGTATTAATTAAGCCTCATAATATTCTGAAAATAGGTAAGGGATATGACTTTACAGAGATGGCACAAATTGATTTACTCAACGTCAGACTAACTCAGGGGAATGTTAATTTCCAATGAACTGGCCTACAGCTTTCAGGCGGGTTTTTATCTGCGGGATACACACAAGATCAATCTTCTGGATAAGAAAATATCTTCATTTCACATTGCTGAAGCATCTTTACTGCCCTCTGGTGTGCATTTCAGCAGTAAATATATGAATAAAATGAAACATTATTGACATTGATCCAAATACAACAGTTTCAGCTCATTTTCTTGACTACTTCTAAACAAGCCTTCAACTTGCCTGGATAAGCAGGAGATACAATTTAAATCTCCATGGTATTTATCGAACCAAAGCACATGTTCAAAAGGTCAGTCTCAGCAAGTGCCATAAATATAAATGTTAATGGAAAATACAGAATTTTGCCCATTGTTATTTCAATTGGCACTGCGAATTCAGTTTTCCTCACCTCTAGGAGTCTTTCCTGTTTGATTCCATTAATTCTACTGTACTTTTTTCCCTCAAAAAGAATAAAAAAAGAAAAAAAGACTTTCTGAACTATTTCTACTTTCTCATCAATTTTGTCTCTTCACCATTCCCAACAAAGGCCTTTTACTGGAATGAGATGTAACCTCAGTGTTTCTCCCACTGCTCACAGGCTAAATCATCCCTTCCTTGTCTTCTCAAGGTCTCCCTAAGGAATCTTGGGGTACAGTTTCATATACCTTGTATGTGATACAAAGTTTGGTCCCTGCACTCCCATTTCAGATCTTGCATGCGTACAGCCTTAGGGAAAAACAGAAGAGCAACCTGAACCAGGAGAAAGCTATTGAATTTTATGTCTGGGTGATGCTTCCGTCATATCAGTGACTAACTGTCACAGCTGGGAATTTCATGATTATTAGATTTGATGCAAAGGAGGCTGCATGGGCCAGAGTTACCTCAGGGAGAAGTGGAAAGTTTTATCAGCAGCCCAACATGACAATGAATCATTTGTAACAACAAATTTTCCTCTAAGATTCCCTGTGATTCTGCCAAAGCACAGGTTCTGTTTTGAGCGCCCCAGGACAAGAAAGGCATTGACATGCTGGAGTGAGTCCAGCAGACAGCTACCAGCGTGATCAGGGAGATGGAGCACATGGGAAGAGACCTGGAGAGCTGGTTTTGTTCAGTTTTGCTCTCTAAAATGATCCAGTGAGAAGGCATAGGTAACACAGAGCCAAACTCTTCACAGGGATGAAGAGACAAGCTGCAATGGATGTATGTCGAATCACACAGGATTGTAACTCAGTGTAAGGATTTATTTATTTTAATCATGAGGGGATTCAAGCTCTAGCCCAGGTTCTCTACAGAGGCTACAGAGTCTCCATACACGGAAATACTTCTAACTCAGTCCTGAGCAACATGCTCTAGCTGAGACTGCTTTGAGCAGGGGCTGGAAAAGATGATCAGCAGAACTCCCTTCCAACCTACGAGAGTCTGTGCATCAAGAGTTTTCAAACAATTATTCCAAAATGATTCGTATAGCATTCGGCCTATTCAAAAGAGTACTAGAATCAGAACTTCAGGACTCAAAGCACTGCAGTTTGTACTAGTACAGCATACCTTTTGTTTTTTAAATGAGCATATAATCACATTTAGGGAAAATACTCCATCTACATCACAAGCAGTGACTGAGGGAACAGTTTTGAGACACCACTACATAGTTGAAACATTTCCAATGCAAATGCAGATCCACACACCACTGCCTCTCACAGCTGACCAAAGCCTCCTCCAGAGCTCAGGAGTGCTGCTTCTCCCCTTACTGCACACATCAAAGCATGGGCAGACCAAAGCCTGTCCACTCAGGCAGATATTGCCATCTCTCTCCCATCAGACACGAAAGAATAGGGTACCTAAACTAGTGTGAGCCCTTCAAAAGGCCTACAGGATTGCAGCTGACAGAACCCTGCAGCACAATATGGCCTCCGTAAGCAGCAGGGTGTCTCTCAGAGCAAGCCTTACAGCTCAGCACAAATTAAGCCAGCTATATATGCATGTCAGTGAAAAAAAGCTGGACCTTGGCTCTCTGAAAAGCAGCAAAAGCTGTGCTTCAAGAATAATGAAATTCAGTAATCCAGGACCTCACTGAGGAATCCTATTTCCCATTGCCCTTCACCCATATGAAATACAATAAAGTATTTTCCAGCAACAATGAGAAGGATGCATTAAATCAGTCATCAAAATTCCTTCAGATTTTGGAGAAAAAGAAACACTCTGGAGCAAGAGAAGCCTCAACTCCTCCTTTTAATTGGCACCAATACATCTGCATGCTTCGATCTTCCCTGGGCTGTTCAGTGGGGAATCAGCACAGCAGCACACACCTGTCTCCCAGCAAGGCTGTGATTCCTGTTCTTCATGGCACTGGGCTTCCTTTGGGCCTACATGTGCCATTCAGATATATTTTCATGGGGTTACACCGCCTCCAGCATGAAAACCACAGTTCTGTTACCACTACAGGTAACACTTACAGCTAATACTGCATTTAAAGACACGTGCCTAACTCCATCCACAACTATCTCTGGTGTAAAACCACCGTACTGCCAAACAAAAGCACAGACTCACAGAACGGCCAGGGTTGGAAGGGACCCCAAGGATCATGAATCTCCAACCCCCCTGCCACGTGCAGGGCCGCCAATCTCCACATTTAATACTAGACCAGGCTGCCCAGGGCCCCATCCAACCTGGCCTTGAACACCTCCAGGGACGGGGCAT